>JARXKY010000044.1:0-94004 GCA_029853015.1 Chelidonichthys spinosus
GATCAAATTCCTCATCAGGTCTCGTTATCATGGTGTCTCTGACAGGTGGTTTGGGAAATCCAAATCTGCATCCAGAGCTGCGAGTCTTGAAACATGTCTTTGAGTGGTTTTTGCTGTGCATTTGCAGTTCTGTGACTTTTTTGTACAGTTCAGGTTGTTTATGTGGGTCAGGCAGCTGAGCTTTGATGTATTTGGACACAAAATCCAACACCGTCTGATCATCATCCTCATCAAACACAGGTGCACCTTCTATCCAAACGAGGCAGTGAATGTGTGGGCTTCCTCTGTGCTGAAACTCAACTCTGTAAAAGTAGTCTACAACTTTGCCGATGGGCTGTGCAGGAGACAAGATGACATCTCTGAATAACGCCTCAACACGCTTATCAAACATGCGCATGGCTGTCACAGGATTGCTCCGCAGGATCTCACACTTTGCTGACCAGTCCAGACTTTCAAAATCCACATCTTCACCTTGCTGCCTTTTTATTGCTTCGATCACCTCAGGCCAACGCATTTCAGCTGCAGAGAATGTACAGAAGAAAGTGGGCTTTCCCAGCTGTCTGATCATGGCAAAGAGATCTTTTGTCGTTTTCTCCCAATAGGCTGGTGTTCCTCTCAGTGGCTGCATGAATCTGACTGCATCTCTGTTTCTCACCAGTCTCTCAACCTCTCGTTTATCTTGCAACATTCCTGAGGTGATTTTTCGTCCATCTCTGGTCAAAGGTTTTCCTTTACGTAACTGTATTGTCATGCTAGAAGTAGCCAAGTGTATTTCAGTCACAAACTGTGCAAAGAACAGGTAATTTGTGTCTCTGGCAAAACGTCCATCATTACAGAAGAGCCTCGCTTTGAAATAACCGCTGGGTGTCACTTTAATAGGTCTCTGTTCATCCAGTGTGTTTTGACCGGTAGGGAACTGAACAGGGAAAGCCATGGCCTCCAGTTTAGGTGTTCTGAAAAAGCTGACTGGACTGTTTCTTTCAGCGGGGGCAACAGAGTAGATTCCTTCACTAAAAGATAGTATTTCCTCTGCAACATCACATGGCTGAAGGCATGATTCCAGAGCAAAACCACCATTAGGCATGTCACCTTCCTGCTCATCATCAGCTCTCTGCTCCTTTGGTTGTTCACCATCACCGGACAACATGTCAACATCCTGTTCATTTCAAGGCTCATGTTCTGCCTCACACAGTGCATCAGTCTCACACCTGTCCATTTCCATTAAATCAGCTTCATCATAATCATCATCCTCCATTGTTACATTCTCATCATTGTCATCGTCCTCATCAGGAAGTGTTGGGTCACATAACTCTGCTTCATCTCTGATAGTAATGTCCTGATACTGTGGGTGGATCTGTTTGAGTTTATGCAGCGCCTGCACTAGTTTAGACCAGGTAACAGTCTGAAACAGCTGATGACCTCTGTAACACAGTCTTCTCTTCAGTTTCACTCTCATGACCTGAGACTCACTTCTCAGTCTGGGTAAGGCCACTGTTTCCTGAACCTCAGAGGGAACACATATGACATTACCACGTATTAGATTCTGTCTGCCTTTGGGAAGAGGAATAATCTTGGCAAATGCTATGCACTTGGCTATGAGATGTCTCTCCAGCAGGGCCGGACTGGGAGACTTTTTCAGGCCAGGAGTCAGTCATGTAACCAGGCCACCCTGCTTTGCCCACACGCGCACGTTCACGCCCACACCTAAATGCATTGGCACGCATGTACACGCACACGCACGCACGTACGCACGCACGAACACACACACACACACACACACACACACACACACACACACACACACACCATTCCAAATAGAAGTTCAAATATGGGACCTATGTACAAACTAAGTTAGGAATATACAGTAACTTTTGTGTTTGGGGCCGGGCTGGTAAAATACAGTAACACAACAATCCTCAGCAAAATCCACTAACACACTTACTAGAAGAGAATAAAGGTTTAACGCAGTGCCAAGGTTACTTAAACATCATATCATGTGGAATGTCAACTGCCTCTTTGGCATAATTTATAGCCTACAATATAACCTAATAAACAAAGACAACAAAGTCCAAATCAAACAATTAATCAGCTATGAGGGGACAGCCTTTGAATACATGTTCACAGAACATGCACACACTGATAGACGCAATGTATAATACAGTCCGAGAGTATAGTTCCTAATAAGCAATCACATAATATTGACTCATATTCTAATATAGGGCTGGGATACATTACAGCAAGTCAGCAACAGACAGCAAAATTCAACACCACTAGTGCTTAATAGAATGGCAGCTATTACCGTATTACAAATGAGAGCCATTTATGTCAAATGGCAGTGCCTGTTGGTGTTATGTCTGCAACTTGCATGTTGTTGCTCTAGAAATGATTCTGTACCTTCTGCCAACTGCTCTGCACTGGCTTCTCCTGAAGTACCAGCAGGACTTGTGTCATCACCATCACCACCTTTGAATAGTGTAGAAGAAATTGTGTTACCTTACAATTCTTATTTGGTTTTGGTATAATGTTCCTTTCTCTCTAAACATCAAATGTCCTGCTGAGCTGTTTTCCATTGTGTTAACCCTTGCCGTCTTGATAAAAAGACTCTTTGATCATTCCCTCTTCTCTGTAACATTTGTCTCAAATACATTGATCAAGGCCCGATGAGTGACCCCTGTAGTGACATCGTCTAGCTCTCCCGAGAACGGTCACACCTTGTAGATATCAACAGATGTCTCATCCTCTGCAGAGAGACATGTGTTGATTCAATGCAAATCCACTCATGACACCTTCCCTTTTGTTCTCTGGCATGTTCTGTATAAATCCATCTCGGCCAGGCCATTCGAGAGACTGGATCTTCATAGATACAGTGTGAATAAATTTGTTAGTTTACGGCAATTGGCCGCATCCTCCTCCGGCGCCTTTCTGTTTTTCTCTCTCTCCCTCTCGGCACCGCCTTTACTTTTTTTTACCCGGGGGGTTGGGGTCCATGGTTTACAGAACTAGTCGAAGCCTCGACTCTCCCTCTCTGCACGGCGCCCGCGACACACACACCGCGACTGCAGCATCAGTGTCACACACACCCCTTCCTCCGCACGCTGTCTGTGTGGTTGATACGGACTGTTGGGGCGGGTGTTAATCAAAACAAACCAATCGCCTTGTTCTCCTCACATGCTACTGGCCTGAGTGGCCTCTGATTGGCCAGGCCTGCATCTCTGACTTAGAAAAAAAAAGTCACATAGCCGCGGCGCCGGCTCCGGTTCTCCCGATGGCCAGTCCGGGCCTGCTCTCCAGTATGTTGAGATCACACAGTTCAGTTGGAATATCAGCGAGCTGTAAGTTGTTAGCAACAGCGAGGCTTGGCATATTTCCATTTTTAAGGTGATTATGACAGGTGTGACAGATCCACTCTCTCCTTCTCTCATCAGGCATCTTACACTGTTGTTCAGCTCTGCAGTCAGCATCACAAACATGGACATACTTTCCAGTCAGGCATCTAGCAACCATGTGTGGATTTCTGGCATAATTTGACCTTTTGCAAAGACGTACTTGGTTTTGAAAAGAAGCTTTATGGCAGACAGTGCACACATAAGTGGGACCGTTCTTTATTTGTGATCTGAAAAGCTTTATGGCCTCTTTGATCAAAGAGTTGTCATCCTCTGTCTCACATGTTGGTCTGTTCATCTGTCTGTATTTCTTTTTTATTTTCATGGCACATCTCATGTTCTGCATACTCCTGAACGCAAGATTGTTTGCGTACCTGTCTCGCATCCGTTTTCTCATTAGTTGTCTGTGTCTCTCCCTGAAGGATTTGTCGTTTTTATATCTCGTTCGGATATAAGATTGCTGTCTCTCTCTGAAGGCCACATTCTCTATGTATCGACTGGTTATGTAATTTTTTCGTTTCTCTCTGAAGTTAAAATTATTTTTATATTGGTTGGTAATAAATTGTATTTGCTTCTTTCTGAAGTCAGGATTCTCCCTGTATCGACTGCTGAGGAATCGCTTATGTTTCTCTCTGAAGTCAGGATTCTCCCTGTATCGACTGCTGAGGAATCGCTTATGTTTCTCTCTGAATTCAGAATTCTCCCTGTATCGATTGCTGAGGAATCGTTTCTGTTTCTCTCTGAATTCAGCATTCTCTCTGTACCGGGCTCTTATATAATTTTTTTTCTGTTTTCGTAATTCAGAGTTGTTTCGATAGATATTAGTAACAAACTCTTGTTTTCTTTGTCTGAATTCTTCATTAGAATATTTCCTGCTTGAGTCAGATTTTTTCTTTGCTTTAAATGTCTCATTTGAAGCATACTTTTCCCTCTCTTTCCTCTTTTGATTCTCCTTTTTCTGTGATACCTTTTCAGAGCGCATTAGCCTACTCTTATATTTTCTCCTTTGCTCTTTACTAAGTTTTTTCAGTATACGCGAGATGTCATGTGTGATATTATCATTGGCTGCAGTATTTATCAATGGAGCAGATAAGTTTGACTCACTGTGAGGGGCATCATGGGATGTGACAATGTTAGTGGACACTCCCTGTAATATGTTAACAGAGACATCACTGGCATCAGGGTTTACCTTTGCAGCAGAGTTTAGGTCACTCAGCAGAGCATCATGTGATCTGACAGAGTTCAAGTTGAACTGGCTCAATGGTTCTGGTTCAGTTTCCATATCAGTGGATACCTCATGTACATTGATATCAGTGACAACAGTGTTTATCTTTGCAGCACTCTTGTTTTGAGGAGCATCATCCAGCAGAGCAGTTGAAACAGCAGCAGCTGTTGAGTTGTAGGTTGTAGATGAGTTGTAGGTTGACTCTCTCTGTCTGGGATATTCTGAAGGATGTCTGTGTTCACATCGTAAAACTTCACAGGCTTCAACTCATAGTTACTGGAGGACTGTGCACCTGACATTCTGTGACACGTCATGAGCCTGTCAATCATATCACTGAGACGTGTGAATGTTACCATGACAGCAGTACCAGGAGTGAGTGAACCCGGGGGGAGGGGTAAACCTTCAGCTGTTCTGGAGTGGGGGTCAAAAAATCCAAACCTGCCTGACCTGGTTCTGAATACTGCAATACACAACAGTCTCATCATCAGTAAACCATACTGCACTTCTGATAACAAGCAGCTCAGTCCTGCCTCAAGGTCCAGATAACTGTCTACAGCTCTGGTCAGGTTTTCATTCTCATGAAGGAATGCAAGAAAGGTCAGTGAGTTACAGGTACACTGCTTATTTCTGTTTATGCCAAATCTACTGGAAGCCTGGCTGCGTGATGCACACACATGTCTTACAGAAGGCTGATGTCCCAGGTCCACACAGTCTGCATGAGAAGGTCATGCAACACATGGTTCATCTCTATGATGTCCTGGTTTTACGATGTCAGCAGAAGATACCTGTGGTACACTTGTCTCTTCACTTTGACCTCTGTGGTTTACCTGGTTTACATTAGAAGGTCCTGCTACACATTGAGCATCACTATGTCCTCTCTTTACAACCTCAGCAGAAGATACCTGTGGTACAGATGATGTATCGTGTTGACCTGCCTGTTTCACACTCTGAACATGAGATGCTGCAGACATGTTTACTTCTCCACTGCTCTGAGGACCATCATATTCTGCTTCTTTAGTTGGTTCACAGGGAAACTCATTTGACCTCTGCCAGGACAGGCGTGCAGCTTGGGACCTCGTATTTTTCTTTGGCATTGTTTTAATGCTCTGTTATTTATTTTCTATACAGCAAGATATTAACACAATATGAATGAACAGTTAATGTCACAGGTTCAGAATAAAGATAACACTTGTGTCTGCTTATAGTAATCAAGAGCACTTAAGAATGACAAATTAACTCACTGAAAAGAGTTCACGTTTCAAAACTATTCTGTTTATAACTATTAATCAAAGGAACAGACTTAACTGTGGCCAAAAACCCTGTGGAAATATATGTAATATATAACACTATCAAGAGATCTGTATTAATGCTCAAATTCAATGTACTGAGATTGTGATCGTTCCTTTATATTTATATTTGTTTTTTGTGATACAAATGACTTTAATGTCAAATTGAATAACGCAAGCTCAATAAAATTCCTCAGTCTGAGCTTACTTACTGATGCAAACAGGTTCTATTTAGTGTTTATGAGAATGAGGAACAATTCATATAATTTGGTGTTACTTGTACTTTTTACACCAGTTGAGTAAAACTGATTGTGGTCAGTCAAAATATGAAGATATCTGCAATCAAAACCTTTGGGTACACACCTGCAGAGCAAAATGTTCAGTAACAACTACACTTCCTAGTGGTAAATATGGACTTTCACTTATGTTTCACACACTTATCTTTAATTTCTTCCTTTCAACAAATTATATATTTGAATATGTACAAGATTGGAAAGTCCAATGTTTGTGTTCTGTATTAATTAGAAAATAAGGAAATTATAGCTGTAAATCAATTCAATGTAACTATATTATATTTTTGATCAAATTGGCTTCAAAATAAGAGATGAAATTACTAATCAAATTTCAATGTCAATAATATGGACTAAGATAATTGTTGTCTTAGGACTGTTGATACGTAGATTTCAGTTCCAACAGGTTTCTAAACAGAATAATATGATATCAAATCTGGGGAAATGATATTCGATATGAAAACACTGACACTAGAGAAGATATATTATGCTAATCACAATGCTATTGCTGATTTCAATCCACCTAAATTTCAATAAAGCTTTGTAATTTTTTTGTAGTAATCCACTAGACTGGTGAATTAAACTTTGAAGATTATATTGTTAATATCAATGCTATTTAAATGTGTAAATCACAGAATATACTATTTTAATATTTTCCACTTATAATGCTCCAAAATGCAAACAATAGTCCAATATCAGCTATGATCTGTCCTGATCCTCAAGTGTTTGAACTTACCAGCAGAGAATAACTGAATGCTAGACTAGATGTGCTTTCAGTGTTTGATATATATTCAGTAATAATATATATTTATATATCAAAGTTTATATTGAATATGAGGACTACAGTTGTTGTGTGAGTGTGATGACAGATGAGTTCTTCTGGTAGATGAAGAAGGTTGAGTCTGCAGACAGGGAACAGCCAGGTCCTCCTCACAGATCGTCTGTCTGTCTGTTTATTTCAGGTTAAACAACACAAAAACACTTACAGACTGAAACAATGTGTGTACAAATAATAATATAATTGAACTGGATAATAATCAATACAATGTATGTAGTTATATTACTTTTACACTTATTAACACTATTCAAGTTAACAAAGTGTGAAGATAATTACAATCAAAACAAACCTTTGGATACAAACCAACAGATCTCAGAAACAGCAGCACCGTTCAGGAACAACTACACTTCTTGTCTAGTATAAATTACTTTTCAAATTTACAAGCTTCAATTTTTAATCAGAGTGTATTTCAAGTCCAATGTTTTCTTATAAAATTGTA
Organism: Chelidonichthys spinosus; assembly: GCA_029853015.1. NCBI lineage: Eukaryota > Metazoa > Chordata > Actinopteri > Perciformes > Triglidae > Chelidonichthys > Chelidonichthys spinosus. Next base: position 7,462 of record JARXKY010000044.1, read on the forward strand.
ACTTTCAATTCAAAAGTTAAAATAGTACGCAATAGTTGTTTTCTACAATCTTTGGAATAAACTTGTTCTCAATTTTTTTGTTCAAATCAATTTAGGAGAAAAACAATTCTCTTAAGCTTCAATTATTAATTATGTAATTATACAGTATTTCAAAAAATGTAATATCTTGTTCAATTTGTAAAAACAGTTATATTTTTCAAAAATAATGAATTGCAAATTGTAAAGATCAAAAGATCTTTGGTTCAGAGGATGGGTATAGAGATAGAGATTGAGAGCAGAGATCTCTCAGAGTTCTGTTCAAAGGTAGATCAGGTTCTTGGATTGAGGAGAGGTGACAGGAAAGAATGAGCACGAGAGAAAGAGACTCTCAAGATTCCAAAAATAGTCAAGATCAAGGCACTTTTCAACCAAGAGACTTTTTCAAGATTTCAGCTTTCCAACATTTCAGTTTTTCAAAAATCCACTTATTCAATTATCCAAGAATGGGCATGGGAACCGCGCCCGAATCATAGTGGGTATAGATAGAGTCACAATGTTTGACAGATTAGAGGGATAGACAGGTAGAATGTCACAATTTAGACAGAGGGGTAGATATGACAGGATAGAATGAAGAGCCAATATTTAAGTCAGAGTGGATAGAAGATATACAAAGATCGAAAGCCAATATGATAGGGGAGAGGAGAGGAGAGAGGCTGGACAGCCGGACCTGTAAGACAGAAAAAAAAGAATACATTAGACAGTTTCAATGTAAGAAATCAAATGAAGTAACTTCTACCCAAAGATAAAATATCAGTAAAAAGGTGTCTTCACATGAACAGTCTAAAAACATAATCACTAACAAATAGCCCTATTATTACTACATTTCTGGTTTTGCCAGATTTATGTGAAAGACAATGGTGTTATGAAATGCATCTAGTCAGTGGGCTGTTTTACAAGACTCAGTATATCACTGCCACTTTGGTAAGTGTGTAGGCAACATCCACTAATTTGAAGCTCAGTGCTGAAATTCAGCATTTCATTCATGTCTGTGAACTTACTGTTGAGTCACCGCAGGGTTGCTGACACTGATGGTCAGCAGTTAGACAGGGAGTAGGGGGGTAATGAAATAGCCTCTTTACTTTACTTTTAGTATTATGTCATTCATGTGTTGGGGTGAGACATTATCAGACCCACATGGCAGCTGCAGAACTATAAAATGTATTTAGGAGCATACGCAAAACAAACAGATTGAGGAGTGTTCACACAGTAGCTCCCATGACGCTGCCACAGTTTCTGTTTCAATATGTAGTCTTAAGAGCTCTTTATCAAGACTGTAAGATTTTATATTAATTTAAGTAGGGATGCACGATATTGATTTTTTGAAGCCGATACCGATATCGATAACTTTCTGCTCCTCGGGACCGATACCGATAACCGATAATATTGTTATTCGTTTTTGAATGTATATTCAGATCAAATTCAGGTCAAAAACACTAATGACTAAGCTTAGGTAGATTTAGCATAGCTTTGCCTTTTACCAAACACCATACCAGATGTATCACAGTGACATGATAATGTGTTAATACTATGAACAAAAGAAAGCCAAGAACAGTTTTGACTCTTCAATAAAATGACAATATTTATATATATATATATATATATATATATATATATATATAGAAGAGTAGATAAACAAATATGTGTATTTCAACGGTATATCTGCACTACTACTGTCTATACCATACACACTCTCTGTCTGTGTGTGTGTCCCTCTTTCTCTCTCTCTCTCTCTCGCGCTCCGAGAGAAAGAGAACGGATAAATACAAGAAGTGTACAAACTTCTTAGTTACAGAAACATGGCGTATTAATTTTATGGGGTTTAATGGAAAAAATAGCTCTGAATGAACAACAGCTGAGCAGAAGCGCTTGTCGACCGCCGCGGAGAAATACGCGTCTGGTCTGAACGGGGGGTGCGCGGATCGCTCGCGATTTTCGGCGGCGCGTTGCGCCGCGGCGCTTACGCGTGCAGTGTGAACCTGGCGTGAGAAGGAAGCGCTCGATTTGTGGATTAACTCCCTCCTCCGAAACCTGTGATACCACAGTAACCACATCACATGCTAAACGGGAGGCGCCTAGAAAAAAACTAATGTCCCTCATCCCAATCCACCCGTAGCACTGTTTTAACACACACATCCTATCGTCGGATTATCGGAGGTATTAATAATTGTATCGGATTTATCGGGATGACGTCATAATTCCTATTATCGGGCCGATAATTATCGGTCCGATAATTATCGTGCATCCCTAAATTTAAGTTTAAATAAACCTTCAACGTTATGCACTCAAGTGCAAATAACGATAACTAGAGGATACATGTTCATCAACTACCTATTTTTTCCTGACTAACGACACTATGATGAGATGGCAGCACTGTCATTTAACGTTAATTGTGATGATAATAAACGGTCATAGTCTTTGACGAAAAAAGACGAGACAAAAATGTAGTTTAAACCTTCCGTCTTTTCTTCCTCTCTGTGGCTTGTCCCTTTGTCTCTCTCTCTCTCAAACACACTCAAGTGGTGGGTGAGAGTGTGACTGACCCACGTATCACTACTGAAGGTGTTCGGAGGACTCAGGAGTTACTGCAAAGCTGCATCGTTCATCATTCAACCAGGTGTTAGAGTGGGCCGGAACAGTACCTTCAGTTAATAAATCAATTCATCTGATCAGCAGGTTTATACATGTGTTTCATTCTGCAGCACTCGCTGTAGCAAGTGTCTGTGGTTAGTTCAGGTGTCTGTAATAACAGTAGGGCAGTGGAGTGTCTGTTATCTGAACTGCTAAAGTCAGCTGAACAGGTAAACTGGACTAAAATGTTTTTGTTTTCATCAACTAAAACTATGAAGAATAAAAATGACTAAAACTAATTAGCATTTTCGTGAAAAGACTAATACTAAATCTAAAATAGCTGCCAAAATGAACACTTTAAATCAATTTAAAGTAAACATAATTATATTATCAAATAAATAATTATTTTGAAACAATTTTGAAGTAGAAATAATTATAAAACATTGTGTACATTTTACATTTACATGAATTAAATCAGTTTGCTTGTAAATGTCTTCTCGTGTTCCTTTATTAAGCAAAAAGCACATTACTTCATTTAATTATTATTAATTTTGTGCACCACAAAGTTTTTTATTTACTCCTAAATTTTTCTCCTTAGAAAATTATATTCTTTTTCTTTTTTTTAAATCTGTGTAAGGGCTCACATTCCATGTGGACCTGGGCATGAGGCAGAAAGAGGTCATTCTAAAATGTAAATCAAAGAAATATCAGGTTAGTGATAGCAAAATGAAAATCCATGTGTGTAAACTTACACTTCAGAGTCACCAACAGGGATGTCTGCAATTAGAGACAGGAAGGAGGGAGAGAGAAAGATTATCGGTTTCAGAAGCTACCTCATGGTCTCACAGCTCATTTCAAGTCGCACTACTATTTCAAGAAAGCTAAAATAAGGATCTACAGGAAGTCCTTCCTGCCTGTACAACCAATCTTGTCCGTGTCAAGACAGGGGGTCAGGAGGTGAAGCCTCACTCTTCACCCTAACAGACTTATGACTGATATAGACACTCCCGTCCACTCATACAACTATCACCCTCTTTAAAATGAAATAATCTGATTAATAACTGCACTATAACTTTACAGTACAATTGGGATTTGAGGTCCACCTCACACATTTAGCGTAAACATCCCTGTTAAGCCCACCAAGTCTGATTTTCACACACAAAAAAATAAAAATACTGACCCAAGTGAGAACATGGGTTGAGAACCATATTGATAAATCTTACCTCTTACTAGCTAATTTCATTTAGTCTCCAGTCCTGTCCTATAGCCTGTAAATGCCCTTTGAAATAGGCGTGACCAGACTTTTTGCTGTTATCAATGCAGAAAAAAACTATTTACAAAGACAAAACTGTAGTGGAAATTACTCCTGAATACTTCATCTTTCAGTACATCTTGTCTGTATCTCTATCCTATGCTTGGGATTTGAAATTGGCCAAAATTTCTGGTGTAGCCAGCTGGTTGAAAGTGCAGATATTTTTATGAAGACTTCTAAAGAGCAACTGACTGAAATAAAAACAGTTTGCAGATTCAATACTAATGTTCGAAGGAGAGGACTAGTTAATGATTCAATTTCAGCATTTACAAATAAACAATAAATGTAATTGCAATTGTGCTCACTCACACTTGTAGTGTGTGACAGCTAGAACTTGCAGATTTTGCATCACTGATATTTATACATAGGTATTTATTATTAAAATTAAGGGAAGTCATATTATTTTGCTATTTGCACATGACATTAAAAACAACTTTATGAAAAGTAGTATTGAAAAGTATTAATTGATCATGCAGAGAGGTCATTGACAGTGCAATTGCAGACGGTATTTTTGTTATTGTCCACTTTAAGCCTCCCAGGTAAAAATTGTAATTGTTTTACATTTAGCAGTATTATAATATTAACTACCCATGTCAACTATACATGCCTAATCATGCTTCTTGTCATTGTAATGAGTACAAATCAAGAAAAGAATGTGTACGTATTAGCCTAAATGTGAGCTAGAGCTCTAAAATAGCAACAACTTGACCACACAATGCGTGCAGGCTGCGCCAACAAATCATCTATTGCAGTTTTGCACTATAAATGTTCTAAAAATACCTCTGTACTATTTATATGTCCTAGAAGTTCCCAGTAAAAGATGCCATACCAGTGTTTTACCCCTTCAGAAGCAATTACATAGGAATTATATATACTGTGATATAATACCATTACATCTATGCTTTGGTTTACACAGTGACAGAAATTTTAGACCACACCTGTAAGCTCCTGTAATATTCCCCACCAGTATTACTAAAGTACTCTTTCTTTATAGGACCTTTAAGATTTGCAGTAATCTGTTAAGTGCATGCTGCATTCAATAGTCACAGTAAACTAAATAAAGGCAAAGCGTGATTTCAATTTCAAATGTTTTTTCTAAAAAAACAAGATGTAAAAAAAAAAAAAGGATGTTAAACCATTACCTACAGTCAATTCATTTTCAGTTAAAATATTGCTTTACTTACCAAAGTGTAGAGATCTGTGAATGTTCTGTTAAAGAGAAGAAACAATGTGACAAACTCAGTGAGCATGCATCTTTTCCATGTCAACTATAAACATCAGATCCAGTGTGAATTATCCACGTTGCCATGTTCCACCTCGTCTAACATAAAATAGAGATAGTCTGGCTCTAAGTCACAACCACAATATCGACATAATAAATATAAAATAAATATGATGTGCTTGAATGCAGCTTACACATTAAGACAAAATATCTACAGTAGAGCCTGCATACAGTATAGCCTGTATAGTAGATAGATAGATAACTACTGTTATTTAATACCAGCGTTATTTATTCAAGCTCACTCATAAAGGTTGGCTCATTAGTGTGCGGTGTTTCCCCTAGAATTTTTTTCAGGCCCGGTGGTACCCAACGATAAAACCCTAAACAGACGAGACACGTGGGATGGTGCAGTTGGATTAACGCCAGGTTCACAAGGTGCGTGTCCACAGGCAGCGGTGTTTCCCCACGTCCCATTCATTGTCTATGTGAAAAGCCGTGCAATGCATTCTGGTAGCGTCGCGGCGAATAGAGTGGTGAAGTCCCGCCCCTCCATTTCCGGGACATGGGTCCTCAAAAGCAAAAAAATATAAATGCGATTCAATGGGTAGATACAAATTATTTTCTGGTCCCGTTTGAATTGTGCCATGGATTTCACATATGTTCTTTGTGATATTTAAAGAAAATTTTTCACGCAAAGAAGATGACAATTAAGCGCGAAGAGTTTTGATAAAGTTAGGTTTTGTGTGAGCCGCTTTGTGAACTACAGCTCCTCGCTGTTCTCGTCGCGAATGATATACGTCACCACCCGCTGAGTCCGAAGTCCGCCGAGATGGCTGTTTCTCTGCTCCACTTCACCGCTTTTTTCCAAGGGCAGAATAAAAGTATCGAAAGGGGGGAGAACCACTATAAGTCGGGTCATGTGGAGAGCCTCAACTTCGCCGATGGGGAGATGGTTGGCCTTGTTCACGCCAGTCAAAGGGAGCGGCGCTACAAGGCATCGTCACATACGCGACACAACATGTAGTCTTTATCATTGTGTTTTCTCAATGAATTTTAACTGAAGAATTGCACAATAAACAGTCAAACTCTTGACATGGAAAATTATAATTTAAGCCTATAAACAACATTTGTGTAATCCAAGGCATAACGACCGGGGGATCAGATAATAATTATTTTCCGTCCATTGAACACCATTCATTTTTTTCGCTCCGAAAGGACCCATGGCGCCGTTACTTCCTGCTTCCGCTTCGGCACTCTATGTCGAGAGACGGCGCGCGAGTTGGCCGCTCCTCATTTGCCTAAAGTAAGTTGAATCTACTAGTGTTGTCACGATACCAACATTTTGGTACCGATACTTTTCGATACTTTTTCAAATAAAAAGTGAACGCAAAAAATGTCATTACTGACTTTATTTTAATAGAAAATCTTAGAACAATAACATATTAATCAGCAAATAAAATAAAATACCACAAAGACAAGCTTTTCTAATGCACACAATTTTAAAAAATGTTAAAATATAAATACAATAATATAATATAAAATATAATAATATAAATAAACCAGCTCTATTTTTTTCTTCCAGAGCTACTTTTGTTAAGAGTGAAGGGCGGTGGCGCTTGCTTTTAGCACTGAATGTGGCTTTTTTCCTGAGTAAATGACCTGTCGTTCCCTGAGCTCAGTGTGTGCAGGTCTGGGTTCTTGTCCTTTAAGTGTTTGGCTAGTCGGAGGTGTTTCCGCCGTAAGCCATGCATGTTTTAAACACCGTTTACACAGTGGTGCATCGGCGTTGACTGCCTCGCTTTGCGCATTTGTTTTTAGCTAAAGTACGGCCATATCGCACTTCGCGGCGCTGGTTTGTCCGCAAGTTGCGGCGTGATGACGGTTGCAGCAGCCATTCTCCTCTCCGTGCTTCTCGCTCTCTCTCGCGCTCTCTCCAAGCTTTCCTCCTGCTCCGTTTGTTGTTCCAGTCCACGCTGCTTGCTAACTTGCTAGCGGTTTCCTCCGGCTTGCTTGCGTTTTCCTTCTATCTCCCCAAGCTGCGGCTCGCTCCTCGTCCTCTCAGCTGTAGTTACAACGCAGTGACGTCACGCGGCGAGTTCGCCGCGCTGTTGCGGGCGCTGCCGTCGGCGCTGCAAGTACCGGTCCCGTCCAAATGCAATATAGTACCGTTTTAAATGCCTCAGTACCCCGGTACCAAATTAGTACCGGTATACCGTGCAACCCTAGAATCTACTTTATGCTAATCAGAGGCGCCGGGCTCGACTCGCCGCCTCGGGAACGCTCGCAAAAATCTGTTGTTTGAAGGAGAACGCCTGTCAATCATCCTCTAGTGGCAGCCCACCAAGCGTGCAATACTGGGAAGCGGCAAGTCCACACGCGTTTAAAATCGCCCCTGTGGACACGTACCTTCACACTGGACGCGGAAGCGCCGCGAATAAACGCGTAGCGGAGCCCGCTTCCATTCGGCGCCCCTGTTAAGCTATGGTGTCGTTCACACTGGACGCTGAGCGCCGCGAATACGCGCGGCCCTCCCGCGCCGTGAAGCGATCGTTTCGGCGTCTGCTCTATTTTTTGCGCGTGCCGCGAGTGAACGCGTCAATTCTGGCAGGAAATCACACAGAGGAACAGGAGACAATCCGGTCAATTTTCAAAATAAAGCAATTTTCAAAATAAAATACCGCGATTGACAAACGCGATCATAGTTGTGTATCTCAACTCGCACTGGGAAACGGGAAGAGACAATACATTTAATAAATGTGAAGAGTAGATTAACAAATATGTGCATTTCAACGGTTTACCTGCACTACTACTGTCTACTACCATACACTCTCTCTCTGTCTGTGTGTGTGTGTCCCTCTCTCTCTCGCTCTCTTTTCGGTGGCGCGCCGCGCGGCGGCGCTTCCGCGTCCAGTGAAGGCTACACACGCCTACACAGCGCCGTCTCTGCATATATTTCTCGACAACACTCGACCTGCATCAGCGAATGTGCGCACGAGCGGATCTGTGCGAGCAGGCAGCGCGAGGAAAGCGGATTTTGGACGGAGACACACAGCGGCATTTTTCTTATAAATGCACCGGTCTGGTTCCGGTACCGGTCCGGTTCCGCTCACACCACGAGTCTGAAGAGTGCAACAGCTTACCAAAATACAGTGTCAACTTTCCGTGTTTTCAAAGTAGGCGGAACGGCATCAGAACAACATCAAGTCCGTAAAGTACACGAAGCAGAACGTAGCGGGAGCGCGCGGCGAGGATTGTTGCGGACGCGCGTCTTGCAGCGCAAGTCTACTGTGCTGCGCGGAGGCGCTACTAATGTAAATGATTATCGATTTATGAATAAATTGATAGGTGGCTTATTTTTGGCGTATTAATTTTTTGGCCTGTACAATGGTAGAGGAAACACGGGTGTGTAAAACCTCTGCTTTATGTAGACTGGCCTTACATGCACATTAAACAATAAATTAATTTAAAATTAATCTCTCCAGTGTAAAGGTTAGTTAGACGTATAGATTGACGAGATCCCTAGATCACATTAAACACCCATGGTTGCCTTAAGTTACCTAGCTGAGTGCTGCTAACATCTAAAACTGCTGGTTAAAGCCAGAAACACACATTAACAGAATTATCAGTTAGCTTGTTACTGGTTAACTTTTTAAACATTTTCCTCTTTCACATTCATGTCAGGAAAGTTAGTTGAATTAGTGGAAACAGATCTTTAAAAAGAAAAACTAAACTAAAATAAACCACTAACCAGTTGTTTTGTCAGGTACCATGGCTAAAGTTAGCATTGACCGCTATGCTAGCCTTAGCATCTTCACTTATATTAGCTAGCCAACAATATGCTTTACTCAGCTGTGTAGGAAAAATATTTAACCTGTACATTCATGTTAGAATGCTGTATGAGTTAGAAACCACGTTTATAACGTAATAACTGAATTTTACTGCTTACAACATTAACATTAGTATTATTAGTTGGTAGAGAGATTGAGAGTGACTCACCATTCAAGACTCAGCACAAAATGGCTGAGCTCCTGTGTTGCGCAGCAAACATTGATTGAGGCGTTCAGGGGAACTCGGAAATTCTGGCGTCATATACAAAATACTTTGAAAATCAGACTTCACCTTTTATTTATAGACATTGCTTTGAATGTGTTGAATGGCTTCTATTTACGGCAATTTTGACTGGTGGCTGGTAAATACTATGTGACTGCTGAGTCAGTAAGTATGTAAAAGCAGTGACATTTCAAAATGGAGCATGATAAAGAGGATTTGAAGGTTATCTCTATAGAGTTTCATTGTAAAAAAAAAACTATATTAAAAAAAGTAAATGTGTAAAATGAATATGTGGAAAAGGCTGAAAAAGCTGAATATGTGCAAAAGTATGAAAACGCTGAATAGCTGAAGAGAATATTGAAAAAGCTGAATATGTGAAAAGTATTAAAAAAAGCTGAATAGCTGAAGAGAATATTCAAAAAGCTGAATATGTAAAAAGTATGATAAAGCTGAATATATGCAAAATTATGAAACAAGCAAAATATTTGAAAATAATATTAGGAAAGCTAAATATCTGCAAACATATGAAATAAGCTAAATAGCTGAAGAAATATGAAAAACCTGAATATTTGAAAAGAATATGAAAGGCAAAAAAAAATGTTGAAGACAAGTTGAAATGTCCTTAAAGAGCTGAACATTTTAATATTTGAATGTTCTTTTTGTTTGTAGTATTAGTAGGGTACTAATAGAAGTAGAAGGAGTAGTATCAGTAGTAGTAGTAGTAGAAGCAGTAGTACTAGTAGTATTAGTAGAAGTAGTACTAGTAGTAGCAGTAGTATTAGCAGTAGTTCAAGTAATATTAGTACAAGTATTAGTGGTAGTAGAAGTAGAAGTACTACTAGTACTAGTAATATTAGTACAAGTATTAGCAGTATTAGTAGTATTAGTAGAAGTAGAAGTACTAGTAGTAGTAGTCCTAGTACTACTAAAAGTAGTGGAGGTAGCAGGGCCGGACTGGGAGACTTTTTCAGGCCAGGAGTCAGTCATGTAACCAGGCCACCCTGCTTTGCCCACACGCGCACGTTCACGCCCACACCTAAATGCATTGGCACGCATGTACACGCACACGCACGCACGTACGCACGCACGAACACACACACACACACACACACACACACACACACACCATTCCAAATAGAAGTTCAAATATGGGACCTATGTACAAACTAAGTTAGGAATATACAGTAACTTTTGTGTTTGGGGCCGGGCTGGTAAAATACAGTAACACAACAATCCTCAGCAAAATCCACTAACACACTTACTAGAAGAGAATAAAGGTTTAAAGCAGTGCCAAGGTTACTTAAACATCATATCATGTGGAATGTCAACTGCCTCTTTGGCATAATTTATAGCCTACAATATAACCTAATAAACAAAGACAACAAAGTCCAAATCAAACAATTAATCAGCTATGAGGGGACAGCCTTTGAATACATGTTCACAGAACATGCACACACTGATAGACGCAATGTATAATACAGTCCGAGAGTATAGTTCCTAATAAGCAATCACATAATATTGACTCATATTCTAATATAGGGCTGGGATACATTACAGCAAGTCAGCAACAGACAGCAAAATTCAACACCACTAGTGCTTAATAGAATGGCAGCTATTACCGTATTACAAATGAGAGCCATTTATGTCAAATGGCAGTGCCTGTTGGTGTTATGTCTGCAACTTGCATGTTGTTGCTCTAGAAATGATTCTGTACCTTCTGCCAACAGCTCTGCACTGGCTTCTCCTGAAGTACCAGCAGGACTTGTGTCATCACCATCACCACCTTTGAATAGTGTAGAAGAAATTGTGTTACCTTACAATTCTTATTTGGTTTTGGTATAATGTTCCTTTCTCTCTAAACATCAAATGTCCTGCTGAGCTGTTTTCCATTGTGTTAACCCTTGCCGTCTTGATGAAAAGACTCTTTGATCATTCCCTCTTCTCTGTAACATTTGTCTCAAATACATTGATCAAGGCCCGATGAGTGACCCCTGTAGTGACATCGTCTAGCTCTCCCGAGAACGGTCACACCTTGTAGATATCAACAGATGTCTCTTCCTCTGCAGAGAGACATGTGTTGATTCAATGCAAATCCACTCATGACACCTTCCCTTTTGTTCTCTGGCATGTTCTGTATAAATCCATCTCGGCCAGGCCATTCGAGAGACTGGATCTTCATAGATACAGTGTGAATAAATTTGTTAGTTTACGGCAATTGGCCGCATCCTCCTCCGGCGCCTTTCTGTTTTTCTCTCTCTCCCTCTCGGCACCGCCTTTTCTTTTTTTTACCCGGGGGGTTGGGGTCCATGGTTTACAGAACTAGTCGAAGCCTCGACTCTCCCTCTCTGCACGGCGCTCGCGACACAAACACCGCGACTGCAGCATCAGTGTCACACACACCCCTTCCTCCGCACGCTGTCTGTGTGGTTGATACGGACTGTTGGGGCGGGTGTTAATCAAAACAAACCAATCGCCTTGTCCTCCTCACATGCTACTGGCCTGAGTGGCCTCTGATTGGCCAGGCCTGCATCTCTGACTTAGAAAAAAAAAAGTCACATAGCCGCGGCGCCGGCTGACCGGCAGACTTAAAAAAAAAAAAAGAAAAAGAGAGAGAGAGAGAGAGACGCAGGCCAGCAGGCCAATCATAGGCCGGCGCTTCGGGAAACCTCCCGGTTCTCCCGATGGCCAGTCCGGGCCTGGGAGGTAGTATCAGTAGTAAACTAGAAGTAGTACTAGTACAAGTACAAGTAGTGGACATGGTATCAGTAGTAAGCTAGTAGCAAAGTAGGAGTAGTACTAGTACAAGTTCAAGTAGTGGACGTAGTATCAGTAGTTGGCTAGTAGTAGAAGTAGTAGTAGTACTAGTACAAGTACGAGCAGTGGACGAAGTATCAAGGCTAGTAGTAGAAGCAGTTGTAGTACTAGTACAAATACAAGTAGGGGACATAGTATCAGTAGTAGGCTAGTAGTAGAAGTAGTAGTAGTAGTAGTAGTCAGACAGACAGAGAGTGAGACAGAGAGAGATAGACAGACTTGTGTCTACATTTTAAAGTTTAAATGGAGTTTCTAGGTGAAAGTATGCCTGAACTACAAAGAACTACAAATCCCACTGACTGCTCCTGTCTGCTGCTCCTGTCAGCCAATCACAGCACACCTGCTGTCACTTCTAAAGATCAAAGCCACAGAGATCAAAGCCCTCTATGCATGTGTGTAACTGCCTGTCTCTATTCCTCCATTTCGGCTTTGTGGAGGCTCCGAACAAAAGCTTCTCACGCTCACAATGAGACTCCTATCACCAAAATTTCCGCACCGTTAGCGCCACAAGACTCTGCTGAAGACACTGATCACTTTAATTTTTTCATAGTGTCAGAAATGTGGACGCTAGGGCGAGTTAGAAATGGCCCTGCTTTCAGGTTTCTGTGAAAATCTGTTTCTCAATTTGTATGGCAGCCCATTGGGAGAAAAAAACCGACGTGGCCGCGCTTAGAGGTTGCTAGTTCAAATTCTGTAAATCTCACAGAGTTTTTGAGCACATTGTGAGAGACAGGACAAGTTTGTCTACAAAATTGGAAAATATCACATCTGTAACGTAAAAATTGTGGCCGGGAGGAGTTTGGAAAGGAAAAAAAGCTGAAGTGTGTTGGGCTGCTCTCACACTCTAAGCGATGATGTCACCCACTCTAGCACGCGCAATACACACCCATTATAAACTCTGATGAGGTCTGAAAAAACCATAAAACATAAACTGTGATTATAGAAAAACTGTAAAAGATATCAAAACACTGAGTAACAGTGTTATAGTTCAAAGTCTTGAAGGTTGTTTAAAGTTTAAATGGAGTCTGTAGGTGGAAGTATGTGAAAGTAGTCGGAGTTCAAAGAGGAGGATGTTAAAGAGGTTTTTAGGCTGATCTCCATGGGAATGCATTGAAAAAAAATATGGAAAAGGCTGAATATATGAAAAAGTATGAAAGGTAGAAAAAAGGTTGAAAATCAGCACAAAAGAGCTGAAAAAGCTGAACATTTTGATAGTTCAATGGTTTTTGTAGCTGAAAGTATGCAGAAGATAGAGGCGACTGAAAAATGTACGGAAGAAGAATAATAACTAGAAAATGCATTTCCTGCGGAAATACGTGGAAATGCTTTAATGCTGAAGCAACACTGAAAAAAAGCTGAATATTTGAAGAAAATATTAAAAAAGCTGAATATTTGAAGAGAATATTAAAAAAAGCTGAATATGTGCAAAAGTATGAAAAAGCTGAATAGCTCAGGAGAATATTCAAAAAGCTGAATATGTGCAAAAGTATGAAAAAGCTGAATATTTGAAGAGAATATTAAAAAAAGCTGAATATTTGAAAAGTTTGAAAAAGCAGAATAGCTGTAGAGAATATTCAAAAAGCTGAATATGTGAAAAGTATGAATAAGCTGAATAGTTGAAGAGAATATTCAAAAAGCTGAATATGTGAAAAGTATGAAAATGCTGAATAGCTGAAGAGAATATTCAAAAAGTTGAATATCCAAAAAGTTTGAAAAAGCTGAATAGCTGTAGAGAATATTCCAAAAGCTGAATATGTGAAAGGTATGAAAAGCTGAATAGTTGAAGAGAATATTCAAAAAGCTGAATATGTGAAAAGTATGATAAAGCTGAATGTGTGCAAAATTATGAAAAAAGCTATATATTTGAAAATAATATTAAGAAAGCTAAATATCTGCAAACGCATGAAATAAGCTAAATAGCTGAACAAATATGAAAAACCTGAATATTACAAAGAATATGAAAAGCAAAAAAATGTTGAAGACAAGTTGAAATGTCCTTAAAAAGCTGAACATTTTAATATTTGAATGTTCTTTTTGTTTGTAGTATTAGTAGGGTACTAATAGAAGTAGAAGGAGTAGTATCAGTAGTAGTAGAAGCAGTAGTACTAGTAGTATTAGTAGAAGTATTAGTAGTAGTAGCTGTAGTATTAGCAGTAGTTATAGTAATATTAGTACAAGTATAAGTAGTAGTAGAAGTAGAAGTACTACTAGTACTAGTAATATTAGTATAAGTAGTAGTAGAAGTAGAAGTACTACTATTACTAGTAATATTAGTACAAGTATTAGTAGTAGTAGAAGTACTAGTAGTAGTAGTCCTACTACTACTACAAGTAGTGGAGGTAGTATCAGTAGTAAACTAGAAGTAGTACCAGTACAAGTACAAGTAGTGGACGTAGTATCACTAGTAGTCTAGTAGTAGAAGCAGTTGTAGTACTAGTACAAATACAAGTAGGGGACGTAGTATCAGTCGTAGGCCAGTAGGAGAAGTAGTAGTAGTAGTAGTCAGACAGACAGAGAGTGAGACAGAGAGAGATAGACAGACTTGTGTCTACATTTTAAAGTTTAAATGGAGTTTCTAGGTGAAAGTATGCCTAAGCAAAGGATGTTTGACAAAAAGAACTACAAATCCCACTGACTGCTCCTGTCTGCTGTTCCTGTAAGCCAATCAGAGCACACCTGCTGTCACTTCTAAAGATCAAAGCCACAGAGATCAAAGCCCTCTACGCGTGTGTGTAACTGCCTGTCTCTATTCCTCCATTTCGGCTTTGCGGAGGCTCCGAACAAAAGCTTCTCACGCTCACACTGAGACTCCTATCACCAAAATTTTCGCACCGTTAGCGCCACAAGACTCTGCTGAAGCGACTGATCACTTTAATTTTTTCATAGTGTCAGAAATGTGGACGCTAGGGCGAGTTAGAAATGGCCCTGCTTTCAGGTTTCTGTGAAAATCTGCTTCTCAATTTGTATGGCAGCCCATTGGGAGAAAAAACCGACGTGGCTGCGCTTAGAGGTTGCTAGTTCAAATTCTCTAAATCTCACAGAGTTTTTGAGCACATTGTGAGAGACAGGACAAGTTTGTCTACAAAATTGGAAAAGATCACGTGTGTAGAGTGAAAATTGTGGCCGGGAGGAGTTTGGAAAGGAAAAAAATCTGAAGTATGTCGAGGAGCCCTCACACTCTAACGATGATGTCACGCACTCTAGCAGGCGCAATACACACCCATTATAAACTCTGATGAGGTCTGAAAAAACATCAAACATAAACTGTGATTATAGAAAAACTGTAAAAGATATCAAAACACTGAGTAATACTGTTATAGTTCAAAGTCTTGTAGGTTGTTTAAAGTTCAAATGGAGTCTGTAGGTGGAAGTATGTGAAAGAAGTCGGAGTTCAAAGAGGAGGATGTTAAAGAGGTTTTTAGGCTGATCTCCATAGGAATGCATTGAAAAAAAAATATGGAAAAGGCTGAATATATGAAAAAGTATGAAAGGTAGAAAAAAGGTTGAAAATCAGCACAAAAGAGCTGAAAAAGCTGAACATTTTGATAGTTGAATGGTTTTTGTAGCTGAAAGTATGCAGAAGCTAGAGACGACTGAAAAACGTACGGAAGAAGAATAATAATAAACAAAATGGCCGAACAGGATAACATAGGTTGGAAATGCTTTAAAGCATTTCCAACCTATGTTATCCTGTTCGGTTGGACCAACCAACCGACCAACCAACTAGAAAATGCATTTCCTGCGGAAATAAGTGGAAATGCTTTAATGCTGAAGCAACACTGAAAAAAAGCTGAATATTTGAAGAAAATATTAAAAAAGCTGAATATTTGAAGAGAATATTAAAAAAAGCTGAATATGTGCAAAAGTATGAAAAAGCTGAATAGCTCAGGAGAATATTCAAAAAGCTGAATATGTGCAAAAGTATGAAAAAGCTGAATATTTGAAGAGAATATTAAAAAAAGCTGAATATTTGAAAAGTTTGAAAAAGCTGAATAGCTGTAGAGAATATTCAAAAAGCTGAATATGTGAAAAGTATGAATAAGCTGAATAGTTGAAGAGAATATTCAAAAAGCTGAATATGTGAAAAGTATGAAAATGCTGAATAGCTGAAGAGAATATTCAAAAAGTTGAATATCCAAAAAGTTTGAAAAAGCTGAATAGCTGTAGAGAATATTCCAAAAGCTGAATATGTGAAAGGTATGAAAAAGCTGAATAGTTGAAGAGAATATTCAAAAAGCTGAATATGTGAAAAGTATGATAAAGCTGAATGTGTGCAAAATTATGAAAAAAGCTATATATTTGAAAATAATATTAAGAAAGCTAAATATCTGCAAACGCATGAAATAAGCTAAATAGCTGAACAAATATGAAAAACCTGAATATTACAAAGAATATGAAAGGCAAAAAAATGTTGAAGACAAGTTGAAATGTCCTTAAAAAGCTGAACATTTTAATATTTGAATGTTCTTTTTGTTTGTAGTATTAGTAGGGTACTAATAGAAGTAGAAGGAGTAGTATCAGTAGTAGTAGAAGCAGTAGTACTAGTAGTATTAGTAGAAGTAGTATCAGTAGTAGCTGTAGTATTAGCAGTAGTTAGAGTAATATTAGAACAAGTATAAGTAGTAGTAGAAGTAGAAGTACTACTATTACTAGTAATATTAGTACAAGTATTAGTAGTAGTAGAAGTACTAGTAGTAGTAGTCCTACTACTACTACAAGTAGTGGAGGTAGTATCAGTAGTAAACTAGAAGTAGTACCAGTACAAGTACAAGTAGTGGACGTAGTATCACTAGTAGTCTAGTAGTAGAAGCAGTTGTAGTACTAGTACAAATACAAGTAGGGGACGTAGTATCAGTCGTAGGCTAGTAGGAGAAGTAGTAGTAGTAGTAGTCAGACAGACAGAGAGTGAGACAGAGAGAGATAGACAGACTTGTGTCTACTTTTTAAAGTTTAAATGGAGTTTCTAGGTGAAAGTATGCCTAAGCAAAGGATGTTTGACAAAAAGAACTACAAATCCCACTGACTGCTCCTGTCTGCTGTTCCTGTAAGCCAATCAGAGCACACCCGCTGTCACTTCTAAAGATCAAAGCCACAGAGATCAAAGCCCTCTACGCGTGTGTGTAACTGCCTGTCTCTATTCCTCCATTTCGGCTTTGCGGAGGCTCCGAACAAAAGCTTCTCACGCTCACACTGAGACTTCTATCACCAATGCTTGAAAGCATTTCCACCAAAAATAATAAAGATTAGGATAACATAGGTTGGAAATGCTTTAAAGCATTTCCACCAATAATAAAGATTAGGATAACATAGGTTGGAAATGCTTTAAAGCATTTCCACAAATAAAGGTTAGGATAACATAGGTTGGAAATGCTTTAAAGCATTTCCACCAATAAAAAAAAAATAATAAAGATTAGGATAACATAGGTTGGAAATGCTTTAAAGCATTTCCACCAATAATAAAGATTAGGATAACATAGGTTGGAAATGCTTTAAAGCATTTCCACCAATAAAGATTAGGATAACATAGGTTGGAAATGCTTTAAAGCATTTCCACCAATTAGGATAACATAGGTTGGAAATGCTTGAAAGCATTTCCACCAATTAGGATAACATAGGTTGGAAATGCTTGAAAGCATTTCCACCAATGATTCAAGCTGGAAACAGGCTTTCTGAAGGATTTCTGTTAGAAATTAGCTTATTTAGCTTTTCTAAGCAGGGGATAGCGTTTTACAATGATTCAAGCTGGAAACAGGCTTTCTGAAGGATTCATGTTAGAAATGAGCTTATTTACCTTTTCTTAGCAGGGGATAGGGTTTTACAATGATTCAAGCTGGAAACAGGCTTTCTGAAGGAATTATGTTAGAAATGAGCTTATTTAGCTTTTCTGAGCAGGGGAAAGCGTTTTTTTTAATGATTCAAGCTGGAAACAGGCTTTCTGAAGTATTTCTGTTAGAAATGAGCTTATTTAGCTTTTCTAAGCAGGGGATAGCATTTTACAATGATTCAAGCTGGAAACAGGCTTTCTGAAGGACTTCTGTTAGAAATGAGCTTATTTAGCTTTTCTAAGCAGGGGATAGCTTTTTACAATGATTCAAGCTGGAAACAGGCTTTCTGGAGGATTCGTGTTAATAATGAGCTTATTTAGCTATCTAAGCAGGGGATAGCGTTTTACAATGACTCAAGCTGGAAACAGGCTCTCTGAAGGATTCATGTTGGAAATGAGCTTATTTAGCTTTTCTAAGCAGGGGATAGCTTTTTACAATGATTCAAGCTGGAAACAGGCTTTCTGGAGTATTCATGTTACACTGTAAACCCCAACAGTACTACTAACTTATAAGGACTGAGGGCACAATAATTAAAATCTGTTTAATAGTTGAAACAACTTATAACTAATCAGTGACGTGAACGATTAATCTAGTTTTAATTTTCTGTGGCATAGCATTTATGAGTAAAGTGTTCCCCATCAATGATCGCTTTTGAGTAAACGCTCCGTACACGGACGTCATGACGTCACGACGTTGTGAATCTGCTGCCCTGACCGACGCAAATTTTTTTGTCCAAGATGGCTGCCGTGTGCGAGAGTCCGCGTCTCATCTTCGTTCATGGATTAACTTGTAAGTAAACCAAACAAACTTGTTAAAACTGCTTTGCTTGTTATAACGTTACATGGGTATCACAAATAATAAAGTATTTGATCGTTAGACTGCGCTGTTTTTACTTTTAGGGTAACGGGCAATGGCCGCGGTGATTCGCGCTCATTTTTGAATTGCGGCGCCTGCGCCGTTAACGATGTTAGCTCGTAACTCTTTTCAGTTAGCAGCCGTAGCGTTTCTTTGTGTGGCGCTGATATTTATGTGAAGCGCCCTTATCTGGTAAATATTTTTCTTCGTCTTACATGCACCCGAATGAACTAACGTAGGTCTACTAGCTTTCTTAAGACGGACGGACGTTAAGTTGCAGCTAGTTTTAGCCATTAGCCGACTCAGTAACGTATGCACTTGAGTGCTAGTAACGTCCGTAGTAATGCATGGACATGAAGTTGGTTAGCTTATGCAATCTGCAAGCTTACATTGAACCTCAATTTTTTCTTTCCTTATAGGCTGAAGTGGATGCAGAGAAGCGAGCATAACTGACATAACAAATCAAGGTAACTGAGATTTAGCTTGTGCTGCTTCCCCTGCATAAATGGGCTAACATTTTATTATTATTTGTAATAATCAAGTCTGTCTGTCTGTGTGCATTTGAAGATCTATGTAATTGACTGTATATGACCTACAGTCACTTAGATCATCTGAGAACAACTTTATTGGTAAGTTATATCAACACTTGAGATTCTGGGTTAATAAATGGTAAAGCTGTTGTTGAGTAGCCTACAAAATTTAACTGGTTTCTTACTGCTTATTGTATCTGTTTCCACAGGATCAAGTTGAGAATATTGACCAGCGTTGACCCTTTTCTTTGGTAAGCCAAATTATTTAAACTCACTTGTAGGAGAATTAATTTAGTTTGAAAGTAACCACTTCAAATGATGGAGTGGAAGTGCAAGTTGGGTGCTGTGTCCTCAGACACAGTTATTTAAGCACTACATAGCCATTATTCAAGAGTTAGTCCTTTGCCATGTCTCTACACCTCCTGCATTTGTACATTTCTGTAATTAATGCACTGAAAATTAATTTATCGTGGTTTCACAAAGACACATGTAGAGCTGGTGCAAGTGCACAAGCAGGACAGAGTTTTTACATGTCCCTTGTGTGACTTCAGACCGCCCTTCTCAGATGCAGCACTGTCACACTGATGACTTTTGCCCTGCGTCGCCAAGAGATCGTTCAGGGGGATCAAATGGTGAAGGAGTTCCTACAGAAATGGCCGGCTCTTTGGATGGAATCGCAGGTAAAACAGGCTCACTCTTTCTCATTTCTACCAATCTTTACACATCTTTTTCAGTCTGCCCTGTCTAAACATGTTTCATCCCAATTAATTTGTCCTATTGTGTTTTTTTATTTTGTTTTGTAGGTAGGCAGAACACACCGGCATGATAGCAGAGGCGCTGCATGACATCCTATATATTTATGACCTCCAGGTGAGTTAAAGTTCAACTTGGTCCAAATCAAGTTATACGGACAACAGTGACAGCAACAAAGTTCATCATGTTCAATTTGCTTGTCCTTTCAGCAAGAACAAGATGTCAACATGAGACGCATTGCAGCCCTACGTGCCCTCCCGGTATACCTACGTGAGGAGGACCCACTGTTCTTCAAGACGTGGAATGTAAGTATGCACTGCTTTCGCAGAACTGTTAGTATCAATGAGGTGATATTGCTTGCTTTGTATGGATAGCATTATTTTCAACACTAAAAGCTGCCTAACTATACAACGCAACCACCTTCCAAACCCTGTGTGGAGGCGTGAGTGTGGATGCATATGGATACATACAGTATGTGGTATAGAAGCCCTGTAATCCTTAAATTTAACTTCCCACAAAGCCCTGACCTCACCTTGCCCAGAGGGCTAATAATTTGGTTGACCTTTTGACCTTACCACTCATGAAATAACACACACACACACTACTTTCCTACCTCCTCCCCTTCCTTCTTTCCTCCCTCATTTTTTCTTCCTTCCTTCCTCCCTTCTTCCCCCTGTCCTTCCTTCAGCTTCCTTCCTTGACCCGATGATTGACATACTTACATGTATACCTACCTGTTGGATGGTGACTAGTAGAATAGTCAGTTGAAATACCCTACTCTTAATACTTAATAAGCATTGTTTCGAAGTACTACGTCAGGAGACGATTCGCCTGAGCCAGACATCACTGACACGCCTATTGCCCTTGTCACGGTGGTTTCCGAGAGCACTACAAGTCCAGTTGACTTCAGTCCTGC
The DNA here is from genome assembly GCA_029853015.1 of Chelidonichthys spinosus. Classification (NCBI taxonomy): domain Eukaryota; kingdom Metazoa; phylum Chordata; class Actinopteri; order Perciformes; family Triglidae; genus Chelidonichthys; species Chelidonichthys spinosus. The sequence continues at coordinate 28,346 of JARXKY010000044.1, forward strand.
ATCCATTGCTATTGTGGTAGAAGATGAGCTTGTGATGAGCAACATCCCCAGGTTGGCTAAAGCATTTGTATTGTTGTTTGGTTTGATGTATGTATTGCATTTGGACCACCCCAGGAAACTCATTCACACTTTTACCTTCATCCAGAAAGTGCTGATGGGACCACATTGCACTTTGTGTCTATGCACATGCACACGTCTGTATGCACATACATGCTACCTAATCATGTTTGCACTTTATAAAAAGATTACAGTTTTAATTGTTAGCAATTGTATATTTCTGTCATTTATTCACTGAAAATTCCTTTATAATGTGTAGAGCTGGTGCAAGTGAAGGAGCACAAGCAGGACACACACTTTTTACACTGTAGATCGGAATAGTGTGAGTTATGCCCTTTACAATAATGTATTTATTTATTTTATTTTATGAAAGAGCTCTTGTTAGACTTATGCACAAAGGCCAGTGGTATTATTTATTTCAGTTTTATTTATGTTTAAAATTGCTTTGCAGTTTGATGAGCTGTAAAATCCTTTTAATTTGTTTACAAAGTCTTGCCAGATGTTTTACTTTAAGCACTTTAACATGCTCAGTCATGTCATGACATGGAGATGGACACACACACACACACACACACTCATATACAGACTCCTTACCCGTTCAGGAGGTGACTGAGCTGTTTAATGTCCAGTTACATTTTCAGCGGGGTTTAAAGAAATATTGCTGTAATTGTTCATACTTGTTTGGATTAACAATGTTAATGCAAAATAAAAACAAACTGAAATTGTACCTGAAGTTGTGTGTGTGTTTAATGTAAAAATTGAGTATTCAGAACTTAAATCAATACAATTTTCATGAGCTTATGAGTTATGTACAAGTATGTTTTTTGAGTAAGACTGAAGTAAAATTTTAAGTTCTTATACATACAAGTTTTAATAACTGCTTAAAATACTTTTTAAGTACAGTGCACTTCCATTTAATGAAAGTTAAATTTAAATAATTTAAGTATGAAAAAGACATAAATATTAAGTTAAGGAAAATGATAAATTATATTGAATTTAGAATATAGATTAAGTCAACTGAACACATATTTTTTAAGTAAAGTGTAACTAAAAAAATTTATTTGGTTAACTCAAAAACATTTACGTAATCAGTTACAGCATAAATTTTGAGTTTTCTGAACTTGTTCGGGTTTACAGTGTAGAAATGAGTGATTTAGCTTTTCTAAGCAGGGGATAGCGTTTTACAATGATTCAAGCTGGAAACAGGCTTTCTGAAGGATTTCTGTTAGAAATGAGCTTATTTAGCTTTTCTAAGCAGGGGATAGCTTTTTACAATGATTCAAGCTGGAAACAGGCTTTCTGGAGGATTCGTGTTAATAATGAGCTTATTTAGCTATCTAAGCAGGGGATAGCGTTTTACAATGACTCAAGCTGGAAACAGGCTTTCTGAAGGATTTCTGTTAGAAATGAGCTTATTTAGCTTTTCTAAGCAGGGGATAGCTTTTTACAATGATTCAAGCTGGAAACAGGCTTTCTGAAGGATTTCTGTTAGAAATTAGCTTATTTAGCTTTTCTAAGCAAGGGATAGCGTTTTACAGTGATTCAATTGGAAACAGGCTTTCTGGAGGATTCATCTTAGAAATGAGCTTATATAGCTTTTCTAAGCAGGGGATAGCTTTTTACAATGATTCAAGCTGGAAACAGGCTTTCTGAAGGATTTGTTAGAAATGAGCTTATTTAGCTTTTCTAAGCAGGGGATAGCGTTTTACAATGATTCAAGCTGGAAACAGGCTTTCTGAAGGATTCATGTTAGAAATGAGCTTATTTAGCTTTTTTAAGCAGGGGATAGCTTTTTACAATGATTCAAGCTGGAAACAGGCTTTCTGAAGGATTTCTGTTAGAAATGAGCTTATTTAGCTTTTCTAAGCAGGGGATAGCGTTTTACAATGATTCAAGCTGGAAACAGGCTTTCTGAATGATTTCTGTTAGAAATGAGCTTATTTAGCCTTTCTAAGCAGGGGATAGCGTTTTACAATGAAGCTGGAAACAGGCTTTCTGAAGGATTCATGTTAGAAATGAGCTTATTTAGCTTTTTTAAGCAGGGGATAGCTTTTTACAATGATTCAAGCTGGAAACAGGCTTTCTGAAGGATTTCTGTTAGAAATGAGCTTATTTAGCTTTTCTAAGCAGGGGATAGCGTTTTACAATGATTCAAGCTGGAAACAGGCTTTCTGAAGGATTTCTGTTAGAAATGAGCTTATTTAGCTTTTCTAAGCAGGGGATAGCTTTTTACAATGATTCAAGCTGGAAACAGGCTTTCTGGAGGATTCGTGTTAATAATGAGCTTATTTAGCTATCTAAGCAGGGGATAGCGTTTTACAATGACTCAAGCTGGAAACAGGCTTTCTGAAGGATTTCTGTTAGAAATGAGCTTATTTAGCTTTTCTAAGCAAGGGATAGCGTTTTACAGTGATTCAATTGGAAACAGGCTTTCTGGAGGATTCATCTTAGAAATGAGCTTATATAGCTTTTCTAAGCAGGGGATAGCTTTTTACAATGATTCAAGCTGGAAACAGGCTTTCTGAAGGATTTCTGTTAGAAATTAGCTTATTTAGCTTTTCTAAGCAAGGGATAGCGTTTTACAGTGATTCAATTGGAAACAGGCTTTCTGGAGGATTCATCTTAGAAATGAGCTTATTAAGCTTTTCTAAGCAGGGGATAGCTTTTTACAATGATTCAAGCTGGAAACAGGCTTTCTGAAGGATTCATGTTAGAAATGAGCTTATTTAGCTTTTCTAAGCAGGGGATAGCGTTTTACAATGATTCAAGCTGGAAACAGGCTTTCTGAAGGATTCATGTTAGAAATGAGCTTATTTAGCTTTTCTAAGCAGGGGATAGCTTTTTACAATGATTCAAGCTGGAAACAGGCTTTCTGAAGGATTCATGTTAGAAATGAGCTTATTTAGCTTTTCTAAGCAGGGGATAGCGTTTTACAATGATTCAAGCTGGAAACAGGCTTTCTGAATGATTTCTGTTAGAAATGAGCTTATTTAGCCTTTCTAAGCAGGGGATAGCGTTTTACAATGATTCAAGCTGGAAACAGGCTTTCTGGAGGATTCGTGTTAATAATGAGCTTATTTAGCTATCTAAGCAGGGGATAGCGTTTTTCAATGACTCAAGCTGGAAACAGGCTTTCTGAAGGATTTCTGTTAGAAATTAGCTTATTTAGCTTTTCTAAGCAAGGGATAGCGTTTTACAGTGATTCAATTGGAAACAGGCTTTCTGGAGGATTCATCTTAGAAATGAGCTTATTTAGCTTTTCTAAGCAGGGGATAGCGTTTTACAATGATTCAAGCTGGAAACAGGCTTTCTGAAGGATTTCTGTTAGAAATAGCTTATTTAGCTTTTTTAAGCAGAGGGATAGCGTTTTACAGTGATTCAAGCTGGAAACAGGCTTTCTGAAGGATTTCATCTTAGAAATGAGCTTATTTAGCTTTTCTAAGCAGGGGATAGCGTTTTTACAATGATTCAAGCTGGAAACAGGCTTTCTGAAGGATTTGTTAGAAATGAGCTTATTTAGCTTTTCTAAGCAGGGGATAGCGTTTTACAATGAAGCTGGAAACAGGCTTTCTGAAGGATTCATGTTAGAAATGAGCTTATTTAGCTTTTTTAAGCAGGGGATAGCTTTTTACAATGATTCAAGCTGGAAACAGGCTTTCTGAAGGATTTCTGTTAGAAATGAGCTTATTTAGCTTTTCTAAGCAGGGGATAGCGTTTTACAATGATTCAAGCTGGAAACAGGCTTTCTGAATGATTTCTGTTAGAAATGAGCTTATTTAGCTTTTCTAAGCAGGGGATAGCTTTTTACAATGATTCAAGCTGGAAACAGGCTTTCTGGAGGATTCTGTTAAAATGAGCTTATTTAGCTTTAAGCAGGGGATAGCTTTTACAATGATCAAGCTGGAAACAGGCTTTCTGAAGGATTTCTGTTAGAAATGAGCTTATTTAGCTTTTCTAAGCAGGGGATAGCTTTTACAATGATTCAAGCTGGAAACAGGCTTTCTGAAGGATTTCTGTTAGAAATTAGCTTATTTAGCTTTTCTAAGCAAGGGATAGCGTTTTACAATGATTCAATTGGAAACAGGCTTTCTGGAGGATTCATCTTAGAAATGAGCTTATTAGCTTTTCTAAGCAGGGGATAGCTTTTTACAATGATTCAAGCTGGAAACAGGCTTTCTGAAGGATTCATGTTAGAAATTAGCTTATTTAGCTTTTCTAAGCAGGGGATAGCGTTTTACAATGATTCAAGCTGGAAACAGGCTTTCTGAAGGATTCATGTTAGAAATGAGCTTATTTAGCTTTTCTAAGCAGGGGATAGCTTTTTACAATGATTCAAGCTGGAAACAGGCTTTCTGAAGGATTTCTGTTAGAAATGAGCTTATTTAGCTTTTCTAAGCAGGGGATAGCGTTTTACAATGATTCAAGCTGGAAACAGGCTTTCTGAATGATTTCTGTTAGAAATGAGCTTATTTAGCTTTTCTAAGCAGGGGATAGCGTTTTACAATGAAGCTGGAAACAGGCAGGTTTCATGACATGTATTCATTCCACATGTGATTACAGGTGACCACATATGATGACATGTTAACATGTGATCACATGTGACCACATGTTTTCATTCCACATGTGATCACATGTAACCACATGTTAACATGTGATCACATGTGATAACATGTGACCACATGTTTTCATTCCACATGTTATCACATGTGATCACATGTGATATCATTTGACCACATGTGACCACATTACATTTACATTTAGGTCATTTAGCAGACGATTTTGTCCAAAGCGACTTACAATAAGTATATTTGTCAAAAGAAGGAAACAAAGTAAACCACGACGTATCATTGCCGATAAAGTAAGAGCTAAAAATAGAACAAGTGTTAGGTCCTCATCTGAGTAAAGTAGTACTTCGAGAGCAACAGTGCTAAGATCAGAGTGCTATAGGTAAGGTTTTTTTTTTTTTTTGGGGGGGGGTGTCGAGGGAGGGTGCTAGTGGGTCATGCTATGTAGAGTCAAGGTGAAGTCTGAACAGGTGAGTCTTGAGCCTTTTTCGGAAGATGGCAAATTACTCTGCTGTCCTGACATTGGTCGGGAGTTCGTTCCACCACTGAGGCGCCAGAACAGAGAAGAGTCTGGACTTTGCTGAGCGACATTTGTTTGATTTCAGCGATGGTGGTACCAGCCGGCCAGCTGAAGTAGAAGAGCGAAGTGCTCGCTTCGGGGCATGAGGTTTGACCAGTGTTTGAAGGTAGAAGGGTGCCGTTCCATTGACGGCCCTGAAGGCCAGTGTCATCGTCTTGAATTGGATGCGTGCTGCAACAGGGAGCCAGTGGAGGTCACGGAGGAGGGGGGTCACGTGGGAGAATTTGGGTAGATTGAAGATAAGGCGTGCTGCGGCATTCTGGATACGCTGTAATGGTTTAATCGCAGAGGCCGGGAGTCCGGCCAGGAGAGAGTTGCAGTAGTCAAGGCGGGAGATGACCAGTGCTTGGACCAAGAGCTGCGTTGCATCCTTTGTGAGAAGGGTCCGAATCCTGCGGATATTGTAGAGGGCGAATCTGCAGGATCGGGCCACAGCAGTGATGTTGGGGGTGCAGGATAGTTGGTCATCGAGGATTACACCCAGGTTCCTCGCAGTTGAGGAAGGTAATACTGTGATGCCCTCGACAGTGACCGACAGGTCCATGCGAGGGCAGTCTCCCTGGGATGAAGAGGAGTTCGGTTTTGTTCAGGTTGAGCTTGAGGTGATGTGCAGTTGTCCAGACAGAGATGTCAGCCAGACAGTTTGAGATGCGAGTTGCAATGTGAGCGTCAGAGGACGGGGGAAAAGAGAGGAACAGCTGGGTGTCATCTGCGTAGCAATGGTAGGAGAATCCATGCGATGTGATAACAGAACCTAGTGATCTGGTGTATAGTGAGAACAGAAGCGGTCCTAATACTGAGCCTTGAGGGACGCCCGTGTCCAGAGAGCAGGGTTTGGACATAGAGCCATTCCATGTGACCTGGAAGGTGCGGTTTGTCAGGTATGATGTAAACCACATGTTTTCATTCCACATGTTATCACATGTGGTCACATGACTTGAATGTGTTGATATCAGTGGGACATTGAAGAATGCAGCTTGAACTGTCACTGCAATAGTGGTTAAAACGCCTGTTACCTGCAGATAACAGCTTAAAAGCCTTTTTCCTGGGTGAAACAGCTATTACAGCCTTTTCCCCACATTAAACTTGTAAAAGCATTGTTTTGCACTTATTTGATGTTTAGACGTCATTTTGTGTTCAAATACACTGGATTCACACTGGAACGAGAGAATATCCACTCCAGAGTGCTTTTATGACTTAAATGTGTTGATATCGGTGGGACATTGAAGAATGCAGCTTATTTGACAATTGACACTGCACTCTAAAAAAGGATTCAGGAGGTTAGTTAGTATCACTTAAAAACATGAGCTTTTTCAGCATAAAAAATACAATTTGTTACATGTCCATTATTTTATTAAGTTGATAACTTATTTCAAGAAATGTATCAAAATTAAAAATGAAGAAAGTTGTCTTAACTCAGAAATATATTGATTTTGGATAACCATTTCTGCCTTCACTTAACATGGAAAAGTATTAAGTTAATGAAACTTAACACTGTATTATAATATTAAGTAAGTGCAGCTTTCTATCACGCGTGTATTGAGGCAGAGAATTTTTTGCCATTTTATGCTGACAGACTGCACCAGCAACAGCAACGGAGAGACCACAAGAACAGCAGGGTTGGATTAGTTGTACTTGGTGAGTACATTTTTTTCTTACTTTCTTACCTTTATGTGCAACAGCAAGTAACTATCAGCGCTCAGTCCAGTTACATGACACTAAAATTGAAATGTCCACAGTGTGCTTTGTCCTAGCTTTTAGCTAGCTAGCTAATATCTTCAAAGTAACTTAACTTTTAACGTTAGAAGCAGTGCTTGAATTGGGCCGGTACTCACCAGTACCCAGTACCGGGACTTCTGATTTTTACCCATCTGCGTACCGTTACTTCTTACAGCGTACCGCCACCTCATGACGCATCTAGGTACGCATATTGTAGTTCTTTTATCATGTTGTGGTTACCTATAATAAGCTATGCAGTTGATGAATCTGTCTTCATTTTAGATCGACAAGTTTCAGTTTGAAAGATTTTCGAGAGCTTGCGGGAGGCTGCGGCGCACTGTCTCTCCACACTTGCCGTCAGTCGAATGCATTTCAGGGCATACCGTAAATCCCCTAATATAGCATCAGCCAAAAATCTTCGCGACAATGGGAAGCGTGGAAATAACGCTGCCTGTCGACACTTGCCCTCGCCTCCATTAGAGACCGGCCGTTATTTACCTCCGCCGTTATTTATGTACAGGGAGCAGAAATGGAAAAATAAAACCGGTCACCCTCTCTGGATGGAGAGGGCTAGACAGAGGAATTCAAGAGTGAGTATCTAAGTTGTGATATCTTTATTCCAAGACAGCCTCTCTCTCTCTCTCTCTCTCTCTCTCTCTCTCTCTCTCTCTCTCTCTCTCTCTCTCTCTCTCTCTAGCTCTCTCACTAGGGCAAGCAAGTTGAGAGACAGAGCAAACAAGCAAGCAGAAAGCAAGTAGCTACAATAAAGCCACACATAGCTGCCATTTCACTGTACATTGTATCCATTTCAGACAAACAATTTTTTTTTTTTTTTTTTAACAGAGAAATGTGTGTGTGAAAATGATCAACTAGTATATGGTTTATCTAAGCAACTAGTATAGGGTTTATCTAGGTAAACCAGGCAAAAACACATGGTATCCACGAGAGCCACAAGCGCTCGTGCTGTGCAGTTGCTGATTTAGAGTACTGGCACCTTTTTTATTCCAATTCAAGCACTGGTTAGAAGTGCATTGGAGTCGGCTATAAGGTGGCTATAAGGTGCCTAAACGTGCGGTCCCAGAACTGCTGCAGGCAGCCCTCATGTTTGCAGACACATATATGAACTGACATTGGTGAGGAATATGGTGTGAAAAGGCGCTAGCCGTTAGCCGCTAACGCTAATAATGATAAATGAACGGGGAAGCGCTACCCGTTACGGGGCGTACCCACCAAACGCGATGAAACTTCATCGCGCGACAAGATTACATGTAAAGTCAATGCAAAGACGCGATTAGACGCTTCATCGCGCCGGGCGACGCGATGGACGCAATAGTGCGGCGCGATGGACGCGAAAAATTGCTTCATCGCGCCATCGCTCGAGTTGAAATAATTGAACTTTTGCGGCGAATTCGCGTGAAGACGCGCCGCGACAGCCTATCAGCGTTGAGATCGTCACCGACGTGCTGACGTACGGACGTCCTGGTGTTCCCTCGCTTTTTGCCGGCTTGCCGCTCCAGTGAAGAAGATGGAGGAGACACTTATAGTCGCCGTGACCGCTCACCCAGAGCTATATGATAGTTCCTGTCCCCTCTACAGGGACAGGAACAAAAAGGACCGGGCCTGGGTGAGCGTGAGCGAGGTGTGTGGGATACCTGGTAAGTTCTGTATCTGTCTGTTACTTGATTGCTTGTTAACTTGATCTGTTGACGTTTGCACTAGCATAGCCCCAGTTAGCATAGCTGGCTTTACCGGCATACTTGTCTGGTTCATGGTTCAACAGTTAAGTTAATTTAATTAATTAACGTTTAACGTGTGGTTTTTCAGTTGAAACATGTCGGAGGAAGTGGAAGAGTCTCAGGGACACGTATATGAGGGAAAGGAGGAAGGTTCCGAGGAGTGGGGCAGCAGCAGGGACAGGGAAAAGGTGGAGGTATCTCGGGGTCCTGTCTTTCCTCGACCCCTTCATCACCCCGAGACAGACAAGTGGGAACATGGGGGAGGGGGTCGAGGAAGATGGGACCCCAGAGCAGAGTAGGGAGTTGGTGGAGGACGAGGGAGAGACAGCAGGCCTGTCACAGAGAGGTTTGTTGAAAAATGAAGATACACACATCATGTAATATATATATATTTTTGATAAGAGGATAACTGACTTGCATAGATGTCTCAGCAAATATATTTCTTTTTCACAGCCTCAACTAATCATCATTTTCAAAAGTTTTGTGGAGATTAGGTATTACTATGGCTAAACTGTATGATTTGAGTGTGTTTGTACAATGCTTTTTGACACTGAAATGACCGAGACAGTGAATACACCGTATGTACAAACAAAAGTAAATACAAAACTAATACATTCTTGTCAATAATACAGAAGAAGAATATCACGAGGACGAGGACGAGGCTGAGGAGGAACCTGCTGTCTCTCCCCCGGCTCCCCCGGCTCCTGGTTCTCCACCTGCTGCTGTCCCTGTTGCTGCCCCTGCTCCTTCAGTGGCGAGACCACAGATTGGTATGTACATGACAAATGTTGGCATGTATTTTTTTTTATGGTACAAGTATAGTCTTTGCATGTTCTTTCACTATGACAAGACAATGTTGTGATTGCCTTTCATGTTTGACTTGAGTTTTTATCTGTTGCCTGATCATTGCCTGACACACGCATGCGCACATACACATACACACACATTTATTGGATGCAGTATAATATAATATGGTGTTTCTATGATATACAGGGAGGAAGAAAACGCAGAAGAGGGCGAGGGAGGATGAGGAGAGCAGGCATCGCCAAATTCAGACCCTGCTCCTAGAGGCCCTGCGGGCCCAGCCACCTCAGCCTGCTCCCCCTGCACCCCAACCTCCCCGCACCGAGGATCAATTATTCCTCGATAGCCTGGCTCCTTCCCTGGAGAGATTGGAGCCCCAAGTCAAGGCCTACGTTAAATTCCAAATTCATTAAACTAATTTATGAAGCTAGCACAGTTGTGCTCAATTTGGACAGTGCCGAGTAGCTTATTAGCTAATGGGCAACAATGTCTGCAGGGAACGACCAGGCTATCAAGGAATATTGACCTCAAATATGTGTCCCTGAGGCTCTTCCTTTTTTGTTGTTTTTTTTGTTAAATTATGAATTATATTTTTTTTATATTGTTTTTTTATTATATTTTTTTTATATATATAAAAATGTAAATATTAGTAAATAACATTTGTTTTCTTAAAAGCGAATTACCTTTGCTGTCTTTCATCTTCTCTCACCAGACAATTATCATCAGACTTCAGATATGTATGTGTATATATTTGTTGCACACCTTCCACATTTTATACTGTAAATTTAGCTTCCAGCTCTGCAGAGCTTATTAAGATAAAGTAAACAAAAGAATGTAATTTGAAGGGATTTTTCATATTAACATTAAATGTTTAAATATACAGTTAAGACAGCAAGAAATTATGATTTGATGAGGAATCCACTGCCTCACTATCAACAATCAGTAGTGTTTTCCAAAACTCTTTTTCAGGGAACTCACTTGAAAGACAAACCATCATAACCTAGTTCACAATTTGAAGGGTGAATTTGTGTGTTTATGAAAATTCCTGACCAGTTTAAAGTCCAAAACTGCAGGAGGTCAGCCGTTCAACCTGGATCTGTCTTTGGTAAGATGCTGGAAACATCGAAGTTAGAAAGCAAAGAAAGTATTTCTTAATCTGTGCAATAGTACAGTTTAATGTGAGTTTTCAGTCTACACAGAGGTCACTAATCAATAATCAGGCAGATGCAGAAGCTGCAGGACAATTTTTTATTGATACATGTGCAAAGGGTTCCTGGATGAAGGAGGGGAGTGCTGGAGATGGCGAGTGGATCTGGTAGATAGAGATGAGTGGCTGCGAATGATAGAAAATGTCCCCTTGTAGTTAAAAAACTGGGAGCCAGAGTTGTCAGGGGCCTGAATCCTGACGTGCTTCCCATCCACAGCACCGCAGCAGAGAGGAAAGTTCCACCGCTCCTCAAACCCCTCTGCGATGGACCTCCACTCCTCCGTGGTGGGCACAGCCATGAACTCCCCCACAAGGCAGTCCCAAATGGCGGAGACCACATCTGGCACGATCCTGGACACACTGGAGACGCCAACGCGGAAGCTGTTGGCGATCGTCCGGTAGGAATCACCAGTGGCCAGGAATCTGCAGCACAATGTGGCACAATGATAGATTGCCACAATATTTATATATTATATTATATTATATATTGCCCATAATCAAAGTTGGGGGGCGCACGCACGCGCGCGCACACACACACACACACACACACACACACACACACACATACATACATATCAATCCCAGCTCTTTCACACACAGAGATCTTTTTTTTTTAGCGATTGTTTATCACTGGGGCTTATGGCCGGCCATGAAGCACCAGTTCTGGGCAGAGCAGCAGCTAAACCTCCCGGTCCTGTACCGGTCGGAGTCTTGCTAACTACAGTGAATATTGATTGATTGAATTTGACAAAGCGATAAACTTAAACTCACCGGAGACAGACGGAAAGGCGCTCCGCAGCTGGAATGGAGCGCCGATAGTTGGTATCCAGGCGGGAGATCCTGGCACCAACCCTGGTTAGCAGGTCTTCAAACTGGGCAACAGTCAGCCTGAAGTACCGCTGGAACCGGCCGTCGTCCAGGCGCAGCTCCTGCAGGAGACGGTGGAACTCGCCGAGCTCACGCCGCCTCCGTAGGAGAACCAACGTCGGCGCCTAGCCCGCAGACGAAGCTGGGAACTTCTCCAGAGCAGATACAGTGCAGCGACGGTGGTTATCTCAGCCATGATCGACAAGAGAATGAAATGGCGGAAGAAATGTTTTTGTTTGGGCGGGCTCGTCGCGCGACGCGATGCCGCGATGAGGCGTTTTTTGGCATATTGGACCGGCGTCAAAACTGGAGCGTCTAGCGCGACGCGATTTCATTTGCCGCGCGATTAAATCGCGTTCATCACGTTTGGTGGGTACGCAGCGTTACACGTAAGAGGAATACAGCAGTCTGTTGTTTGTTTATCAATTGTGTTTTATAAAATAAATAAATAAACTAGAAAATGCATTTCCTGCGGAAATACGTGGAAATGCTTTAATGCTGAAGCAACACTGAAAAAAAGCTGAATATTTGAAGAAAATATTTAAAAAGCTGAATATTTGAAGACAATATTAAAATAAAGCTGAATATGTGCAAAAGTATGAAAAAGCTGAATAGCTCAGGAGAATATTCAATAAGCTGAATATGTGCAAAAGTATGAAAAAGCTGAATATTTGAAGAGAATATTTAAAAAAAAGCTGAATATTTGAAGTTTGAAAAAGCTGAATAGCTGAAGAGAATATTCAAAAAGTTGAATATGCAAAAAGTTTGAAAAAGCTGAATAGCTGTAGAGAATATTCCAAAAGCTGAATATTCTTTTTTTTCTATCGGCGCACCAAGACAGCTGATTGGTCAGTCAGCGGTGTGTTTCTCCACGTTGATCTGTTATCAGGAACATAACCTGCTCCGAAGCAGGTTAGCTCCACAGCGTACGTTCCCAGTAAACATTTTCTCGACCATCGTCTAGATGAAGACGTCCAATCGACGTCGTGTCACTACGTGACTTTAATTCGACTGTTTTTCAACATCATAAAATAATATCATGGCAAATATGACCTAATTAAATATACACTTTAGAGCGGTTCAACCGAATAAACACTGCCAGAAAACGTTTTCTCGACCTGCGTCTAGATGAAGACGTCCAATCGACGTCGCATCACCACGTGACTTTAATTCGACTGTTTTTCAACATGATAACATTAGGGGGAATACAATCTCAAAGAAAACATATTTAACTGAAAAAACACTGTCAAGAATGATTTCCTCTATCTACTGCTGTGTCGAGATGCAGATATCCAATCATGTCGGACGTCTGATTAACGTCGGGCAGGCAGGTTGATTTGACGTCTATCTGAGGGGCTGAAATGACCAACGTCATTTAGACGTTGTTTCAACGACATATCAACGCACGGATGCTAAAAAAAAATATGCAAAATAATGGAAATATGTTCGTGAATTTAAGAAAATAATGTAGTATCATATTGGCAATGTGGGCTAAATGTTTGTGATTCTAGCGTCCATCTAGGAACTATTTTTCCTCGCGTAGTTAGCGCACCTAGCGGTTTCCTACGCATGCGCAAGAAGAACTTTGCAGCGTCAGTTGACGAGGAGGAGACAGACGCCTGTGAAAGGTGAGTTACTAAAAGTACTGTAATTTAAAATGAAACCGTGTTTGATAAGACATTATACGTTTATCAGTTGCATGTTAGAGTTTTGATGTTGTTGCTGCATCGTGTATTGTTACAGATAGCTGTTTTTTTTTTGTTGCTTTTATCCGTAACCGAGCGGCGGCTAGCAGCCGAGTAAGCTGCCGTATGAAGCTAGCCCTGAGTTAGCTCACAGGCTACGTGAGGTGCTCGATGCTAAACCGAGCCGAACATCTGTGCAACTCTCGGTTTAGCATCTTTACAGAACCATAACACTTTAATGGGCCGTCCAGACTGGCGAAAACGTTATTTTTCACCGTCTTCCTCGGCATTTTTTCAAGAATATTTGCATCTAGACGGATCCACCGAAAACGCTGTAGTTCATATGCCAGGCCTATAGGTGTCGCTTGACATACACCAAAAACGAGACGGAGAGACGGGGCATGCGCAGAAGGTTTTCCCTCTATAATTTGTTCTTGCCATCTATAAAGTGCATTTAACATCTGAATATCTTTAAAAATGTTTTTTTTTTTCTTATGCCCTCTCTCCAGCTGCTGTGAAGAGATGGAGTCCAAAGGCCACAGATGCAGAAATAGAGTGTGATTCAGAACCACCTTAAACATGCCCCAGCAAGGAGCGGGGACAAGGGGCAGACCCCCACAGGACTGCAATAAAAAGGAAGTCAATAAAACATTTGTTCAAATATACATGTTTGTTTTTTATTCAATTATTCAATATATAGATAACTTGTTTTATATATATATATATATATATATATATATATATATATATATATATATATATATATATATATGGTCCTGAATGCTGTCTCTTTTTTTTTTTTACCTGAGATTAGTCCATGTACTACTTGTATTTTACAGTATGGGTGAACATTACTTGAGTATTTTTAACTTCATCACAGGTGAGTTTATTTACTATGAAAGTTTTGACCAGGTTCACCATTCCTGTGATATTTTAAGTTGGCAAATGTGAAATTTGCTGGTGTTGTCTATTGGACTTTTTGACCTCTTTGCATTTTAAGGATTTTTTGGCTGAAATTGATAAATTAATTTAAATAGTTGTAGATTAGAGCACTAAGAATTGCACATGTATACAGCACAAGAGCTGTGCTTGTCATAGAATGTATGGATGTGGTAATGCCAGTTAAGTAGGCACTAGTTGAAACTAGATTTAGGTAAACATATTTTTAAATGCAATACATTACATGTGTATTTTGACAATGGTTGATATGCCGTCGAAGAGCCGTCGAAATGACGTTGGTCAGGGGACCGACGTCAGAAAAACTTTAATTTCAGCACCTCTGGTAGACGTCGAATCGACCTGCCTGACCGTCAAATAGACGTCAAAATGTTTGCTGGGTTACTATGGCGATCTACCCCGGTAAGAAGTGAACCAGCGTCGTAGGACGGAAAACCCAGGGTTAACGCTTACCTCGTAAGCCCAAATCCTGCTTCGCAGGCCCCAGGTCTACTCTCGCGCAGTGCGCACACGTCACCGAGACCTCACAGGCAGGTTTCCACAGTTCCAGGCACATTTAAATGCAATAAATAATCACAACACTATTTAATGCAACTAATTGAATCAACACGTGAATTTATATCTATATTGTCCCGTCACATCTGACGTCAGAGCAAAGGCGGATGGCACGCATCACGGAAATTCAGCCTCTCGGACCAAAACATCTCCCTCTCTCTCTCCAGTTTTTTATCGGCATTGTTATTATTATGATAAGCGCGCACAGCGCGTGATGCGCGTGGTGGGAGCAGCGCCGCTGCTTCTGTCATCTGGTTGTCAAGTGGAACTTGCACTGAACCTCCCCTAACGCATTAAAGGAGAGGAGAGGAGATCATTTGATTGGTGAAGATCTGAATCGGCTGTATTAATCCCAGTCCACGCCTCGTCTCCCAAGGTACGTGTCCACAGGGGCGATTTTAAACGCGTGTGGACGCGCCACTTCCCAGTATTGCGCTTGGTGGGCTGCCACTAGATGATTGACAGGCGCTCTCCTTCAAACAACACATTTTTGCGAGCGTTCGGGAGCGTTCCCGAGGTAGCGTCGCGGCGAATGTTGAGAGACGGCGCGCGAGTTGGCCGCTCCTCATTTGCCTAAAGTTGAAGTCGAATCTACTTTATGTTAATCAGAGGCGCCGGGCTCGACTCGCCGCCTCGGGAACGCTCGCAAAAATGTGTTGTTTAAAGGAGAGCGCCTTTCAATCATCCTCTAGTGGCAGCCCACCAAGCGTGCAATACTGGGAAGCGGCGCGTCCACACGCGTTTAAAATCGCCCCTGTGGACACGCACCTTCACGCGTGCGCGGTGCACGAAACTTGCAAAGTCCAGGCGGACACACCCCGTCGGCGTGGCGCAGGTGCGCTGAGCTGAGTGCTGACTGCGCCTGGTCTATGAAACTAGGGCCCTATGTCTCTTGTGTGATATTGCTTATGTGTATGAATTTATTTCAAGTAATGTAAAAATGTGTTCATTTATAATATACAATAAGCCTAATATGTTGTCATCCCAGCAATCATTTTGATGTCTACTTGACGTCTAATCAACGTCGGTCAGTCAGGTCGATTCGACGTCTACCAGAGGTGCTGAAATTAAAGTTTTTTCTGACGCCGTTCTCATGACCGACGTCATTTCGACGGCATATCAACCTTTGTCAAAATACACATGTAAATTTAAAAATATGTTTACCTAAATCTAGTTTCAACTAGTGCCTACATAACTGGCATTACCACATCCATACATTCTATGACAAGCACAGCTCTTGTGCTGTATACATGTGCAATTCTTAGTGCTCTAATCTACAACTATTTAAATTAACATCAATTTAAAAAAACAACACCAGCAAATTTCACATTTGCCAACTTAAAATATAACTCACCTTTCACAGGCGTCTGTCTCCTCCTCGTCAACTGACGCTGCAAAGTTCTTCTTGCGCATGCGTAGGAAACCGCTAGGTGCGCTAACTACGCGAGGAAAAATAGTTCCTAGATGGATGCTAGAATCACAAACATTTTAGCCCACATTGCCAATATGATACTACATTATTTTCTTAAATTCACGAACATATTTCCATTATTTCGCATATTTTTTTTAGCATTCGTGCGTTGATATGTCTTTGAAACAACGTCTAAATGACGTGTGGTCATTTCAGCCCCTCAGATAGACGTCAAATCAACCTGCCTGCCCGACGTTAATCAGACGTCCCGATATGATTGGATATCTGCATCTCGACACAGCAGTAGATAGAGGAAATCATTCTTGACAGTGTTTTTTCAGTTAAATATGTTTTCTTTGAGATGGTATTCCCCCTAATGTTATCATGTCGAAAAACAGTCGAATTAAAGTCACGTCGTGACGCGACGTCGATTGGACGTCTTCATCTAGACCAGGGGTGTCAAACTGATCCAGTAAAGGGCCGTGTGGCTGCAGGTTTTCATTCCAACCAAGCAAGAACACACCTGATCCAACTAATCAAGGTGTGAAGGCAAATCAGGTAGGTGAATAAGTCAAGTCAGGTGTGTTCTTGCTTGGTTGGAATGAAAACCTACAGCCACACGGCCCTTTACTGGATCAGTTTGACACCCCTGGTCACGCAGGTCAAGCAAACGTTTTTCTGGCAGTGTTTATTCAGTTAAACCTCTCTAAAGTGCATATTTAATTAGGTCATATTTGCCATGATATTATTTTATCATGTTGAAAAACAGTCGAATTAAAGTCACGTCGTGACGCGACGTCGATTGGACGTCTTCATCTAGAAGCAGGTCGAGAAAATGTTTGCTGGGATAAATCTAATAATAGGATAAGTCAAAATTAATATTCAAAAAGCTTTTAAAATCTCTAATATGGTGTTATTGACACAACGGCAACAAGTTATGACATTTGATTCATTTAATGACCAAATATATATATTTTTATATAACAGTTGAATACATTGAATTAAACAGTTAATTGAATGAAAGGAACAATATAAAAAACAACAAGATTAACTGAACAACGAAAACAAAACTACACAACACTGATCGTGGTCACTGTTCTCCCCGAGAGAGTGACCTCAACCATCAGAGGCACCTCCACCATCCTGGCCTCAATAGGAGCCCACAGTTCCTCTGTTATTTGGAGGACGCGTGCGTCCTCCAAAAGGAGGTCGAGGGCTCCAGCCTCCCCCTCAACTTCAAGGACCCCCGTGGCCCCCACGATCTCCTTGGTCACAGTTGAAACCTCCTATTGAGAAAAAGTAAACATCAGATACCATATTAGACCAACTTTTAATACCACTTTTAACATTTTTAATAACCAAATTAAATAAAAATATATTTTTTTCTGTTTTATGAAAATGACCTTTTTTTCATTATTATACTTTGACTTTTTATGACATTTTTTTATAACATATATTGTGTTTGTTGAACTATACAATGACCTTTTTTTCATTATTATACTTATACTATACTTTTTTATGACATTTTTAATAACATATTATACTGACTTTTTATCACATTGTTATGACATATACTGCCTTTTTATGACATTTTTATGACATATTATACTGACTTTTTAATGACATTCTAATGAAATATTATACTGACTTTTTATGGCATTTTTATTATATTGACTTTCTATGACATTTTTGATTACATATTATACTGACTTTTATGACATTTTTTATACGGGGAGGTTTAGCTCAGGAGGTAGAGCGGGTTGGCTGGTAACCGCAAGATTGCCGGTTCGATCCCCGGCTTCTCCTAGCTGAGTGCCTGGTGTCCCTGAGCAAGACACCTTACCCCAATTGCTCCTGACGAGCTGGCTGTCGCCCTGCGTGGTTGACGTCGGTGTGTGAATGTGTGAGTGAATGGGTGAATGTCAGTCATTACTGTAAAGCGCTTTGGAGAAAAGCGCTATATAAATGAGGCCATTTACCATTTTACCATTTACATTTTTAATTACATATTATACTGACTTTTTATGATATTTTTAATAACATATTATACTATGACTTTTTATGACATTTTAATTAGATATAATACTGACATTTTATGATATCTTAATTACATATTATACGATGACTTTTTATGACATTTTTAATAACATATTATACATTGACTTTTTATGATATTTTAAATTACATATTATACAGATTTTTTATTACCATTTTATTACATATTATACTGACTATTCTTAGACATTGACATGTAAGTGTTTGCCTGATATAATTCTCAATCACGTCCACTGTGTTCCAAAATTGTTCCAAACAAACAAACAGAAACAATGACAACAAATAAGCCTACTTGTAGCTGTGAAAAATTTGTGCTGTGCAGCCGTAGTCTGAGTGTTTTGGTCTCAGGTGTGTGACTTTGACCATGGTCCCCAGCTGCAATGATTTTTCTAAGATCGCTGCCTCCCTCCACAGGCAAAGCTGGACACGGGTTTTATCCTGTAGAAGATAAGATAAGATAATATTGTAATGTAGGTTATTGACACCATAATAATTATTTAATATTAACCATAATAGAAATAAATAAATAAATCCAAATTTATCCTGAAAAAAACTTGAACCTAACCGAATTAACCTACCTGCTGCAGGATCATTTTTATGAGAGGGACAGCTGCTTTCCCCATCTCCACCTTTTGCACAGTAGATAACTGAAAAACAAGTTAGATTGTTATGTTAATTTCAAAACTAGCATTTCGCATATATAATAAATAGTTCTTTTTTGTTTAGTTTTGTTTTTAATAGCAACAATAACAACAAATCATCATCATTTTGAAAATGGGTGAATATTGGGTAGGCTATGATCAGGACTGAAGTTGGTGATTTAACTCAGTTAAAGTGCAAAATAATAATAATATAATGTTATGACAGTTTAAGGAATACAAGGCTTAAACTAAACAAATATTATATTCATATATTTTTATTTAATTTGTTTTCTTTACTCACTTCCACCACCGCTGCCTCCACTGTAATCAGCCCTGCCTTTTCTCTGCAGCTGCTGAGGGCGGTCAGGGGTGATAAGGGGCAGAGGAGGGCACCTGCTTTTTCTCTGATGTCATCAGAGATGTGTAGGGGAGCACTTCGGAAAAAAATGGTCTCCTTCGTGATGAGCAAATAAAAAGGAGGGGACTCCCCCCTTAGCTGGAGTCCCTTCACCATATAGCTTTTGCCCACATTCATTTTCCACCAGACAAAGGTGGATGGGCGGCGGCCTAAAAAATGGGCTGTCGGGCCTGGAATTGATTAGGTCTTTCAACGCCATCTGAAATGAAAAAACAAGCACAGGCAACATTATGACATTTTTAATTACATGTACATATGACTGTTTGTGACATTTTAATAACATATCATACATTGACTTTTTATGACATTTTTAATGACATATTATACTGACTTTTTATGATATGTTTAATAACTTATTATACTGACTTTTTATGATATTCTAATTACATATAATAGTGACTTTTTATGACATTTTAACAACATATACTGACTTTTTTTTTATCTCTTTCTCTCTCTCATCGCTTTACACACACACACACACACTCACACACCACACACACACACACACACACACACACGGTCATCTAAGATGGCAGCAATGATTATAGACAACAGGTCGCTTCCTTCTCAGTCTCTAAATGCCCGTGGACCACAGGCATTTAGAGGCTTTTAGAGGCTATTGGAGACAGGTGTCTGTCAACTGTCTCCAATAGCCTACATCAACACTTTTCTTTTATCTTTCATGACGTTATAGCAAGTCTTTCCGATATATTTATTTTAGTGCTGTCAATCGACGACAAGTCAGCTTAGTCCTCCTTTACATTCAGCCCGTTACGGAGACAGACCAGTCTGTTTGCATTGTCAGAGGACAAAGCAGCACACGCCACATCTGTCTCTCACACAGACAAATTACCGGGATAATTAAAAAAAACAAAAAAACAAAAAAAAACTCCTCGGTGATCGCTCGCCACGATATTTATTAACGCAAATATTAACGCGTAATTGGCACTAATTTATTTACATTCATTCATATCACTGTTACAGTTAGCAAAGTTTGATATATCCAATAGCTTAAAACAAATGTAGATCATTTTCTTTTGTCTTTTCTTTTGCTCTTGGCACAGCCTGGGCAACATATCCTACACTTTATCAATATAAATGATCTATCGGCTATTAAACTTCAACTAGCAAACATTGAGAAGAAGAACAGCACCTACCGTCTTCCTTATCGTCTTCTTTCCTCCTACTGATAAATCACTTGAGTCTTCAATCAGAATTCTGATTCTTCCCGCCACTGAAGCCTTTGTTATCACCGACAGTAAAATACACACACACACTCACTCTCTCTCTGTTTATGTTTATTTACCAATCACTGTCAGCTTTGTCCACTTATGTCCAATCAAAAACATTCAGACAGTTGTTGCTATGCCCCAGCGGTGAGATCAAAGTTATTCAGGAATCATCTTCCTGGCATAGGAACAGTGCATAGACGCCTGTACAGCGGCCCTATCCATGGTGCTGAAACACATACCTTTACTGCTCCTGCGAGATGCTCACGGAATACCTTTGATCTCACCGCTGGGGCATAGCTACAACTGTCTGAATGTTTTTGATTGGACATAAGTGGACAAAGCTGACAGTGATTGGCAAATAAGCATAAACAGAGAGAATGAGTGTGTGTGTGTGTGTGTGTGTGTGTGTGTGTGTGTGTGTGTGTGTGTGTGTGTGAGAGAGAGAGAGAGAGAGAGAGAGAGAGAGAGAGAGAGAGAGAGAGAGAGAGAGAGAGAGAGAGAGAGAGAGAGAGAGAGAGAGAGTCATTTCAGGTTGCTTTAAACACTCCTCTCAGCCAGGCCGCTACCAACGGTGACAGAGGCTGAACAGCCAAAAACTATGAGCTGGAATTTCTCTGACACTGGTGTCACCCCAGGCATGTAAAAAATAATATAACAGTTTTTTTCAGACGCCGAGACCATCACTATGTCTAAGGAGTTTGTTTCGGCCGACATTGTGAAAAAGTTTTGTGCAAAGTTATGGCCAACAATTATGAATTGAAAAGGTAAATTTCGTTAGATACAATCATTTTTTATATTTAGGAAATGATTACATTCATCTCTTTTCAGTAAAATTTGACTGCTTGAAGTAGTTGATGTGCGGATCTCACGTGTCTAATATGATCCATTATTTCTTTTCTCACTTAATTTTATAAACACATTGAGACCTGCCATATAATCTCTAATTTCTAAATAGCCCTCCGAGGGGGAGGAAAACCGTGCTGAATGAAGTGTCTGACGCACGATACAAAGAGAAGTGAAAGTTCAGCAAAATGAAGCATAAACAACATGTTTTACGTTATTAGTGAACTACAAATGTCTGTAAAACATAATGGGACTGCATAGGTGCCGACTTGGGTTAAACAGTGTAATATAAGGTCTGATGGAATCATATTGTGCGTGTTCCACATGGCTACTTAATATTCACGTCAATGGATGACGTGATCATGATGCCTGCAGGCAGCGTAAACTTAGCTAATGTGTGTATAATGCACCTGAATGTTAGAAATGCAATATGTAAAATAAACGTAACAACAAATAGCAAGTTAAGAACACACCTGGACATTGTTTGTACATCACAGCTGATGCGTCTGGACATGGCTGTTACACAGGAGGTCTGTGTGTTTTAACTGTAGCAGACTGCTGTTGTTTTCGGGTGATTTAAAGAGATAAACAGAATTAGCCTTCAAAATACTCCTTACCGCATCTAAAAAAAAAAAAAAAAAGGAAAAATAATAAAGTAGCAAGTTCTGCTCGCCCGCTCGAACAAAACATGAAAATATTATTTTTAACATAAAGCAACAAGCAAAAGCAAAATGCCCCAAAGAAAAATACAAACTATGGCCCAAACCTTACCCATACAGTTCAAACCAAACCGTGGCGCACGACACACACAAAGCCCCCCACGGCTTTCGATTCCCACGCTACAAGATAGTAACACCGGCGGCACTCTTCCATTCACAAACTTTCCCGAGTTTATTCACAACCTCTGGACATCCGACCGGCGCGCACGGACAACGAGCCCCCACATTTTTTCACGACCCGGCTCTAGGCAGGACAAATACAATGAAACGTACGGACAGAATAAGAGATTAACAGATTTATTAACCAAAGAAATGTTACAACAAAACATAACCAAACAAAAGAACACAAAGGAAACACGAGCAGCTGCAGCGGAGCTGCGCCCAGCTCTCCCTCTGGAACCAAGTAAGGCAAGCAAGCAAGAAAAGGGAGGACCGCCACACTCAAATACACCTGGGGACTGGCCAGGCCCACACCGGTGTCAGAGCACCATCCCACCAGTCGATCTGCAGACAGACATACAAAGACAAACACAAGCAAAGACAAATACAACCACACATGGTATCAACAGTATAATATACAAACAAGACTGATACAATGTTCACTTAGAAAAACAACTTCTAATGTATTTGTGTAATCTGTATTACTTCAATACAATTGCAGCACAAATCGTAAAATCATTCAATAAATCATAAATTAAACACACAATTATGAATACAAAGTAGCACAAAACATGAACGAATACTTTCATTTTGTTTCATTTCATTCAGAATGAATTATATTTTCAGTATGCAAATATATCATATATTCAATTGAACTATGAATTGGAAATTTGTGGTTGGAGGTTCAGTGCAAGATCCGTCACTTGACAACCCGATGACAGAAGCAGCGCCGCCGCTCCCACCACGCGCATCACGCGCTGTGCGCGCGTATTATAATAATAACAATGCTGTTATTATAAAAAACAGGAGAGAGAGAGGGAGATGTTTTGGTCTGAGAGGCTGAGTTTCCGTTACGCGTGCCATCCGCCTTTGATCTGACGTCAGATGTGACGGGACAATCTATATAGATATAAATCCACGTGTTGATTCAATTAGTTGCATTAAATAGTGTTTGTTGTGATTATTTATTGCATTTAAATGTGCCTGGAACTGTGGAAACCTGCCTGTGAGGTCTCGGTGACGTGTGCGCACTGCGCGCCGTCAGCCAAACTTCCACTGCGCCAGCTGTGATTCGCATTGAATGAATGGACTTCATTTACGCCTTGCGCCGAAAGTAGACCAGGTTGGAGCTGGCGAGCTTTCAGCGCAGTCTCGGCGAGGCTTTTTGCCACGAAACTTCCGCTACGCCAAGCTGAATCTGTGACGCCTCCCCCTGCTGCGCCGCCACACCCATCTTGGCGCAGGCGATCCACCAAACTGCCAAACTGACCGTGCGCAAGGCTGCGCGGGTCGAAACTTGCATAACGCCACCCTGCGCCGCCCTGCGCTGCGCCATGAAACTAGGGCCCAAAGTCTTCTGCATTCACACCATCGTGCTGCAACTGCATTGGCCACTGCATACCTCAGCACTGTGAACTCTGGGCAGCAGTGTGAGTTCACTGTCACCGTAATCAAAATGGCCTGCCCTCTGCCGCCTCCCCTCGTTGAAATGACTGGAGGTGCTGAGTTACTATGCAGTGTGTGGAAGCCCCTTTCGGTCTTGATTTTGCCTACATGTTGGAGACACTTCAACTAACCATATGGAAACTCAAATAAACCTTTGGCTGCACTTTGATGGCAATTCACTAAATATATGGGGATAACGTGAATTGGGAATAATTTCAATTATTCCATGTAGGCCCCCTTTTAACTCAAAGAAACAAATAAAACTTAAAATCACATTCAATTAGAATACAGAATTTGATAATCAATGTATCCAAGGATAGACTGGCAGTTAGATCATTCAATAAAAAAAAAATTCAAAAAGATAAAAATAAAATAAAAAATACATAGAAACTGTAGTTTGCAAACCCAAAAAATCAGAAATTGTTTTCAAATAGTTTCAGGGCTCAACAATTATCACCATCAGTAGCACAGGATTTGTGCTGTATGTGTAAAGGATGCAGTACTGGGTAACTAACATCTGTTCACATCCTTCTTTCACCTACTAATTGTTTTTTATGATACGCACAGTACAGAAATAATAATTTGTTGATCAAGACCTTTAGTCAAGATTCATGGGTAAATATTACGGATACAATGTGTCAGGATTGGGCAGTGACATCACATATGTCATGTCTAAAAACATTGTTATCATAGTGACACAGCTTTGTATATAAAGTGTAATTGGTTTGACAATGATAAAAAAAACACAATTTCAATGATGGATGATATTGTTAAGCCCTACCTTTCAAGGTTTTTCACATGGTGGTTAGACCGAGGCTAATACCCCCAATAGTTTATGGCTTCTTTTCCTGGTTAAATAAAGGTTAAATGAATTAAACTAAAAAAATAAATAGCTGCAGCAGCTCTGGACTGACAGTCATGTCAACACTGTCATTTCACTTGTGTGTTATCTCAATATTTAGCTCAGTTTACTGAGCCTCACTGAAATGCAGGTTGTGTCCTTGACTTTGAAGGAACATGGGGTTAGAGTCACTTGTGTGACCTCAGGTCAGAAGACAAGCATGGGAACATTTGTTTACCAATCAAATCTTTAGATGAGGCTCATTTAAGCAAGTCATGTGTTGTGGGCCTTCTGGAGACAAAACCTTCAGCTTACTTCCACAGTCAGATACTGTGACAGCTTTTCAGTTGGGTTTAGAATAGCCCAAGGCTAAGGATACACATGTGAAAATCCTCTAACAAACCTACCAGCTGAAACCCCACACTAATGATCACTTAAATAACATATAATAAAACACATGTCTTCTCTTTCAGGTTAATTAGTTTAGATGCATATAACATCTGAACTAACTGACAACTTTCCCCTTCATCTGTCATTAATCTGTCAGAAAACAGATGGAGAGGGAAAGGGAAAGATGACATGAAAAATAAATAAATAAAATAAAAGATATTAACTGTGGTGAAATATACAAAATAACATACATTGTAAGAAAGAGATCAATAATAATGATGATAGAAATAATAACACATAGGTGTCGTGAGAGAGGTAGTCATTCTGTCCATGGATCAGTCGTGTATGCTGTGGTTTGTTGAATCTGTCCAAATTGTCAGTGGAGCACAGTGTCAGTGTGGAGATGTAAACGGCTGTAACATGATGACCTTTGACATGTCCAGTGGCTGTAGGACTGCTTCTTCCCGGTATC
Organism: Chelidonichthys spinosus; assembly: GCA_029853015.1. Lineage (NCBI taxonomy): Eukaryota > Metazoa > Chordata > Actinopteri > Perciformes > Triglidae > Chelidonichthys > Chelidonichthys spinosus. The sequence goes on from JARXKY010000044.1 coordinate 53,705, forward strand.
TGGCCAGTGTTTGTGTGAGGACAGCATCACGGTAGACATGGAGGAGGAAAGGCCTTAAAGGGAAGAGCAGACAGAAACTTTATTCCTCTCATTCCTTTAGTTGTTAATGCAAACAGCACACACAAACAGTAATGAAACAGTATGTTTGCTTGTTGTTTAGTCAAAGAGGGATCCTGTTCTAAAGGAGTAAAACATTTTAACCTTTAGTTGTTTAGCCTGATGCTGCACCCAGCAGGAAGTGTGACTGACAGTGATGACTGATCTGATCTTCCCTGCAGCAGCACACCCGATCACTTTCCAAGGATCAACAGTAGTTAGGCTCTACTGAAGTCAACTGTGCACAGCAATGGATGCACATGTGGTGACGTGGAGATAGGAGGATAGAGCAGGTCCTGATAACAGAAAACATAAAGTTATTGTCATAAACTGAAGACTGTGAAACAAAACATGTTCAGAAGTTACAAAACAGACATTAATCAAATACCTTGAACACTGCCATTTCAGTCAGAGAGGTTTATGAAGGCTTCATGATGTTCAGCTTCTTTCACATGTTGAGCTCTCTGTGCAATCCTGAGTGTCTCCACTCTAACTGTGAAGTGGAGGGATCACAGAGGAGGAATGAGAATGACAACGTTATACTCAACAATGTTATCTAAACTGTTGCATTAATACAAAATAAATACATGAATGTACACTATTGAAAGAGAATATCAGATATATAACAACAAGAAAACAATACCTTATAGTCTGTTGTGAAGAAACCTCAGCACTGGCAGGTGGAACACAGGTCTGTGGTCCAGCAGTGACGGTCCACTGTTGATGCTGCTGCAGCATCTGGTCTGTGGCAGCATGATGTCCTGGTTGATGATCCAGTATCTCAGAGCCAGAGTGATGGTGAGGCAAAGACGGCAGGTGTTATCTCATCCTCTGCTTTAAAGAATGACTGGGATTGGCAGGAAGTAGAAGGTGTCTCTTGCAGTGATGGTCCGCTGACAGTGGACAGAGTTAAGATGCTGCTGCAGCATCTGTCTTGTGGCTGCATGTCTTGGTGGATGGGAGCTGGTCCTCACAGTGCTGAAGGGTGTGAGGCTGAAGCTGGTGTTGTCATAGTGGAGACAGGAGAACTGTGTCTCTCGTCCAGGGGAAAGTAAACTTACATGAGTTATAGTCTCTAACAAGAAACTGGGTGGGATGATAATGTGGAGTTTCAGCTGGTAGGGATCACTAAAGCAGAGAGCAGGTGTTACATTAAGAACACCTACTTTCGGATTTCTACACTAAATGTTAGCAGCTGTATACAATGCTGTATACAGCTGCTGAAACAGTTTTGACCTGTGCATTCATCATCCCTGACCCGACCCCCCCCCCCCCCCCCACCCAGATGAATGCACAGGTCAAAATGCATTGGCAATATAGCTCATAACAACATATCTGAATATCTGAGTTATCTGAAAAGAAATTATTATTATAAACATAGCATCACAATATACTCTTTTTGATTTTATCATTGCACATTTCAATAATTTACTCTTTAAAACTAAGCTGTTATTAATACATTTATCACTCACTTACTTCACTATGTTAAAGTTCCATCACAAATTCTTTGACTTTTTCTTGATCTTTAAAACTCACCTGACATATTATGGGCTGTTAGAGGACATGACACAGTAGACAGGATTGTGATAACTGTAATAACTTCTGATCACGCCAGATTGGAGACAACGCTGTGGTTGAGAGATGAAAATGAGGTCGAGCAGTGTGTTCTTCTCTGTGGTTGCACCATTGATCAGTTGTGTAAATCCATGGGACTGAAACAGCTCAAGGATCGGCTTACTGGCGTTGGATAGGAGATTCTCGTTGAAGTCACCACACACAATTATGTTGTTACAGTCCATGATCTCAAGTGAGTCCAACAGGCTTCCCAGGTTTGACAGGAAAGATGTCACACTGTAGTCTGGAGGTCTGTATACAGCTGCAATCAGCGCACTCACTGGGGCTTCAACTTTCAGAGCTACGAACTCAAGGTCAGTTACATTATGTACATACTGTTTTTCATGCACTTGAATGTGGTTTTTCACATAAACAGCAACTCCACCACCTCTTCTGTTGGCCATCTGTGGTACATTTGTGTAGGACACGTGTCTGTTGCGTTTGAACATGGTGTAACCCTCTAAATGCAGACTGTCTGCCACGAAGGAGCCTTGTAGGTGAGTTTCTGTGAGACACAAAACATCTGCAAGACACAGTTCATGATGGCTCTTGATGTCATTGACATGAGCTGGGAGTCCCTCTGTATTGTGGTGAATAATGGTCATTGTGTCAGGTCCACTCAATGTATGTTTGATCTGAAGAAGAGGCATCATGTCGTCCAAGTTGACTTGTCTCATAGTTTGCAGGGCTCCAGTGATTTGTGGGTTGGCGTATATTTTACTCTCATCCATATCCAGAATGTGCAGTCCACTGAGAGAGGTCACTCTGCTGACAGCTACATAAGCCATGCCAGGTTCAAAAATGTGTTTCAGTGAGACCACAGCTGATGTCCTTGTCATACCTTGGACCTTGTGAATTGTACAAGCAAAGGCCAGTTTAATAGGAAACTGTCTGCGTACCACTCCTTTCTGTTTCAGATTCTCCTCGGCTCTCTCAATGTACACTAGATTGTCTGGTCCACCTGGTGCTCTATTACGGTAATCCCTTCCAGCTGTTTCATCATCCATCTGGAGCCCAAGCATAGTGACATGTGCAACACCATTTTGTTCAGAAGTTATTACCCTGACCAGAGTAGAGAACGATCCATTCACCAATCCTTGAGACACGTCTATGTTTCTGGTGAGCATGACACGAGCACCCTCAGCAACGTTTACAGTATCTGGTAACTCATTTCTGTTTCCTTTATATGGTTTGGCTTGTCGTGCCATTCTGCCAGTTCGTGGGTCCTTCTTGTAGTCATCTGCATCAATGTTGGTGATATGAGAATGGAGCAGAGCTAATGTTGTTGAGTTGTGTGAATCAACTTGTTTATTAGTTGCAAAAATGTGCAGTACATCATTTGGACAAAGTGCTGGTTCAGTGACGGCCTGTGACAGCAGAGCTCTGTCTGATTCAGACAAAACATGTGACTTTTCTTTCACTCGGATCCTGTTCAACATCTCTGCAAAGGCAACATCATCCTTCTGACGCATAATCTCAGTCAGAGTGATCATCTGAAAGTGTTCCTGCCAAAGGTCAATCTCACAGGGGTCATACACACACAGAGGTTTGGACTGTCTCACTGGTGGAAGCTGATAAAAGTCTCCTACAGCTATGACTGACATTCCTCCAAAGGGTCTCTGACTGCCTTTGATCTGTTTGAGTCTGGCATCAACATAGGCAAACAGGGGCTTTGACACCATGGACACTTCATCAATGATGAGGATTTCAGCATTCAACAGGTCAGATCTGACTTCATCCAGTTTGTTGCCAAGTCCTTGAAATGGAGGTTTTAGGCTTCTGGGCAGCTTGAGAAGAGAGTGCAGTGTTGTTCCTGAGATGTTAAAAGCAGCCGTTCCAGTGAAAGCAGTCAGCAGGACAGTAGGGTTTGATATGTCAGCCTCCTCAGCATGTCTCGGCAGCTTGCACAGTATCTTAGAGGCCTCAGAGTAGATGCATTTAATGAGATGTGACTTTCCTGTTCCAGCACCACCATTGATGTAAAAAAAGAACTGCTCTGGATTAAGGCCACAGACTCGTTTCACACACCAATCTCTCACTGCATAGAATACACAGGCTTGTTTCTGGTTCAGATTCTGATACATCTGTCGTAACAGTGTGGGGTCTAATGCAGGGGACTCTCTGATGGCTCTGGCTTCAGTTACAGCATTAGCCTGATTTATGTACTCTGGGACATTCTCTTGTTCATTTTCATGATCTGGTTCTCTTGACTCCAGCTCTTCAACACACTCCAACCTCACTACTTCAGATTCTGGTGCCAGATTACACCATTCATCAATCACACCTCTGTTCTGCTCATACTCTTCAACTGCATTCTCAATCTGCTCACTGTTTTTCTCATATTTGTCTCTGTTTCGTTTCACAATGTGTTTGACATATTCGGGATGGACGGAGCCTGAGAGTTGAACACAGCCACTGTTGTAGAAGGACTCATATGTGGGGAAGTACGGCCTTTTCAGTTCCTGCTCTGATCGGTGAGGAATGTACAGTTTCAGTAATGTGCCATAACCCAGCAAACATTTTGACGTCTATTTGACGTCTAATCGACGTCGGTCAGGCAGGTCGATTCGACGTCTACCAGAGGTGCTGAAATTAAAGTTTTTCTGACGTCGGTCCCCTGACCAACGTCATTTCGACGGCTCTTCGACGGCATCAATTCACGTCGTTTCGACGGCATATCAACCATTGTCAAAATACACATGTAATGTATTGCATTTAAAAATATGTTTACCTAAATCTAGTTTCAACTAGTGCCTACTTAACTGGCATTACCACATCCATACATTCTATGACAAGCACAGCTCTTGTGCTGTATACATGTGCAATTCTTAGTGCTCTAATCTACAACTATTTAAATTAATTTATCAATTTCAGCCAAAAAATCCTTAAAATGCAAAGAGGTCAAAAAGTCCAATAGACAACACCAGCAAATTTCACATTTGCCAACTTAAAATATCACAGGAATGGTGAACCTGGTCAAAACTTTCATAGTAAATAAACTCACCTGTGATGAAGTTAAAAATACTCAAGTAATGTTCACCCATACTGTAAAATACAAGTAGTACATGGACTAATCTCAGGTAAAAAAAAAAAGAGACAGCATTCAGGACCATATATATATATATATATATATATATATATATATATATATATATATTTTATATATATATATATATATATATATATATATAACAAGTTATCTATATATTGAATAATTGAATAAAAAACAAACATGTATATTTGAACAAATGTTTTATTGACTTCCTTTTTATTGCAGTCCTGTGGGGGTCTGCCCCTTGTCCCCGCTCCTTGCTGGGGCATGTTTAAGGTGGTTCTGAATCACACTCTATTTCTGCATCTGTGGCCTTTGGACTCCATCTCTTCACAGCAGCTGGAGAGAGGGCATAAGAAAAAAAAAACATTTTTAAAGATATTCAGATGTTAAATGCACTTTATAGATGGCAAGAACAAATTATAGAGGGAAAACCTTCTGCGCATGCCCCGTCTCTCCGTCTCGTTTTTGGTGTATGTCAAGCGACACCTATAGGCCTGGTATATGAACTACAGCGTTTTCGGTGGATCCGTCTAGATGCAAATATTCTTGAAAAAATGCCGAGGAAGACGGTGAAAAATAACGTTTTCGCCAGTCTGGACGGCCCATTAAAGTGTTATGGTTCTGTAAAGATGCTAAACCGAGAGTTGCACAGATGTTCGGCTCGGTTTAGCATCGAGCACCTCACGTAGCCTGTGAGCTAACTCAGGGCTAGCTTCATACGGCAGCTAACTCGGCTGCTAGCCGCCGCTCGGTTACGGATAAAAGCAACAAAAAAAAAAACAGCTATCTGTAACAATACACGATGCAGCAACAACATCAAAACTCTAACATGCAACTGATAAACGTATAATGTCTTATCAAACACGGTTTCATTTTAAATTACAGTACTTTTAGTAACTCACCTTTCACAGGCGTCTGTCTCCTCCTCGTCAACCGACGCTGCAAAGTTCTTCTTGCGCATGCGTAGGAAACCGCTAGGTGCGCTAACTACGCGAGGAAAAATAGCTCCTAGATGGATGCTAGAATCACAAACATTTAGCCCACATTGCCAATATGATACTACATTATTTTCTTAAATTCACGAACATATTTCCATTATTTTGCATATTTTTTTTAGCATCCGTGCGTTGATATGTCGTTGAAACAACGTCTAAATGACGTTGGTCATTTCAGCCCCTCAGATAGACGTCAAATCAACCTGCCTGCCCGACGTTAATCAGACGTCCCGACATGATTGGATATCTGCATCTCGACACAGCAGTAGATAGAGGAAATCATTCTTGACAGTGTTTTTTCAGTTAAATATGTTTTCTTTGAGATTGTATTCCCCCTAATGTTATCATGTTGAAAAACAGTTGAATTAAAGTCACGTCGTGATGCGACGTCGATTGGACGTCTTCATCTAGACGCAGGTCGAGAAAACGTTTTCTGGCAGTGTTTATTCGGTTGAACCGCTCTAAAGTGTATATTTAATTAGGTCATATTTGCCATGATATTATTTTATGATGTTGAAAAACAGTCGAATTAAAGTCACGTCGTGACACGACGTCGATTGGACGTCTTCATCTAGACGATGGTCGAGAAAATGTTTACTGGGAACGTACGCTGTGGAGCTAACCTGCTCCGGAGCAGGTTATGTTCCTGATAACAGATCAACGTGGAGAAACACACCGCTGACTGACCAATCAGCTGTCTTGGTGCGCCGATAGAAAAAAAAGAATATTCAGCTTTTGGAATATTCTCTACAGCTATTCAGCTTTTTCAAACTTTTTGCATATTCAACTTTTTGAATATTCTCTTCAGCTATTCAGCTTTTTCAAACTTCAAATATTCAGCTTTTTTTAAAAATATTCTCTTCAAATATTCAGCTTTTTCATACTTTTGCACATATTCAGCTTATTGAATATTCTCCTGAGCTATTCAGCTTTTTCATACTTTTGCACATATTCAGCTTTATTTTAATATTGTCTTCAAATATTCAGCTTTTTAAATATTTTCTTCAAATATTCAGCTTTTTTTCAGTGTTGCTTCAGCATTAAAGCATTTCCACGTATTTCCGCAGGAAATGCATTTTCTAGTTTATTTATTTATTTTATAAAACACAATTGATAAACAAACAACAGACTGCTGTATTCCTCTTACGTGTAACGCTGCGTACCCACCAAACGTGATGAACGCGATTTAATCGCGCGGCAAATGAAATCGCGTCGCGCTAGACGCTCCAGTTTTGACGCCGGTCCAATATGCCAAAAAACGCCTCATCGCGTCGCGCGACGAGCCCGCCCAAACAACAACATTTCTTCCGCCATTTCATTCTCTCGTCGATCATGGCTGAGATAACCACCGTCGCTGCACTGTATCTGCTCTGGAGAAGTTCCCAGCTTCGTCTGCGGGCTAGGCGCCGACGTTGGTTCTCCTACGGAGGCATACTTCTCAGGATATTTTTCCTGTGATATGCGGTGATATCTGATGATAGCAGGCTTATCCTTTTTCCTCCTTTGCACAAATCCCATCTCATTCAGGAGGGGCAACACATCTTTCCCTTTTGTCTGCTGGCCATAGACAATCCTGCAAGTAGCTGCAAAATCAGCCAAACACATCTCCTCATACTCTGGTGTTTCAGGTCTGGCTTTGTATTTGTCAGTCAAAGACGTCATCCACACATCTGCACATTCTGATGTTGTGTTCTCCAGGAACGAGAGGGGACGACTCATTTTCAATGCGTTGTCATCAGTCGGTATGAATATGACACCACGGGAACACTTTTTCATGTTAATGCCACATGCACGGGTCACACACTCCTGAGCACTGACCTCTCTCTTTTTTGAGTATGCCTGCATGATTTCCCTCATTTCATCACATTCGTTGACATGGTCTCTGTTGGAGTTCTCAATGACTGTTTTGAGGTACTCGGACATTCCACCTTCTTTCTTGGTTATGTACTCTGTGAGATACACAATGCATCCGTGTGCGTTCAGTATGTACTGTATGTCGATATTTGCATCCCAGGCATCAAGCAAAAACGGATTATATCCATTTACCCAGCAGTCTTTTGGGTCACGTTTCAGTATCACTGCACTGGATTTGTTCATGAGGTCGAGGCATCGTTCATACTCAATTTGTGTTAAATCGCATCGAGCGAGGAGCTGGTCTAAACTCAGGGAGGCTGTTTGAGGTTCATTCAACAACAAGTTCAGTGGTCTGAGCTTTTCTTTTGCTAGTTCCACGAGCAGTGGATCAAATTCCTCATCAGGTCTCGTTATCATGGTGTCTCTGACAGGTGGTTTGGGAAATCCAAATCTGCATCCAGAGCTGCGAGTCTTGAAACATGTCTTTGAGTGGTTTTTGCTGTGCATTTGCAGTTCTGTGACTTTTTTGTACAGTTCAGGTTGTTTATGTGGGTCAGGCAGCTGAGCTGTGATGTATTTGGACACAAAATCCAACACCATCTGATCCTCATCCTCATCAAACACAGGTGCACCTTCTATCCAAACGAGGCAGTGAATGTGTGGGCTTCCTCTGTGCTGAAACTCAACTCTGTAAAAGTAGTCAACAACTTTGCCGATGGGCTGTGCAGGAGACAAGATGACATCTCTGAATAACGCCTCAACACGCTTATCAAACATGCGCATGGCTGTCACAGGATTGCTTCGCAGTATCTCACACTTTGCTGACCAGTCCAGACTTTCAAAATCCACATCTTCACCTTGCTGCCTTTTTATTGCTTCAATCACCTCAGGCCAACGCATTTCAGCTGCAGAGAATGTACAGAAGAAAGTGGGCTTTCCAGCTGTCTGATCATGGCAAAGAGATCTTTTGTCGTTTTTCTCCAATAGGCTGGTGTTCCTCTCAGTGGCTGCATGAATCTGACTGCATCTCTGTTTCTCACCAGTCTCTCAACCTCTCGTTTATCTTGCAACATTCCTGAGGTGATTTTTCGTCCATCTCTGGTCAAAGGTTTTCCTTTACGTAACTGTATTGTCATGCTAGAAGTAGCCAAGTGTATTTCAGTCACAAACTGTGCAAAGAACAGGTAATTTGTGTCTCTGGCAAAACGTCCATCATTACAGAAGAGCCTCGCTTTGAAATAACCGCTAGGTGTCACTTTAATAGGTCTCTGTTCATCCAGTGTGTTTTGACCGGTAGGGAACTGAACAGGGAAAGCCATGGCCTCCAGTTTAGGTGTTCTGAAAAAGCTGACTGGACTGTTTCTTTCAGCGGGGGCAACAGAGTAGATTCCTTCACTAAAAGATAGTATTTCCTCTGCAACATCACATGGCTGAAGGCATGATTCCAGAGCAAAACCACCATAAGGCATGTCACCTTCCTGCTCATCATCATCTCTCTGCTCCTTTGGTTGTTCACCATCACTGGACAACATGTCATCCTGTTCATTTCCAGGCTCATGTTCTGCCTCACACAGTGCATCAGTCTCACACCTGTCCATTTCCATTAAATCAGCTTCATCATAATCATCATCCTCCATTGTTGCATTCTCATCATTGTCATCGTCCTCATCAGGAAGTGTTGGGTCACATAACTCTGCTTCATCTCTGATAGTAATGTCCATATACTGTGGGTGGATCTGTTTGAGTTTATGCAGCGCCTGCACTAGTTTAGACCAGGTAACAGTCTGAAACAGCTGGTGACCTCTGTAACACAATCGTCTCTTCAGTTTCACTCTCATGACCTGAGACTCACTTCTCAGTCTGGGTAAGGCTTCCACTGTTTCCTGAACCTCCGAGGGAACACATATGACATTACCACGTATTAGATTCTGTCTGCCTTTGGGAAGAGGAATAATCTTGGCAAATGCTATGCACTTGGCTATGAGATGTCTCTCCAGTATGTTGAGATCACACAGTTCAGACGGAATATCAGCGAGCTGTAAGTTGTTAGCAACAGTGAGGCTTGGAATATTTCCATTTTTAAGGTGATTATGACAGGTGTGACAGATCCACTCTCTCCTTCTCTCATCAGGCATCTTACACTGTTGTTCATCTCTGCAGTCAGCATCACAAACACGGACATACTTTCCAGTCAGGCATCGAGCAACCATGTGTGGATTTCTGGCATAATTTGACCTTTTGCAAAGACATACTTGGTTTTGAAAAGAAGCTTTATGGCAGACAGTGCACACATAAGTGGGACCGTTCTTTATATGTGATCTGAAAATCTTTATGGCCTCTTTGATCAAAGAGTTGTCATCCTCTGTCTCACATGTTGGTCTGTTCATCTGTCTGTATTTCTTTTTTATTTTCATGGCACATCTCATGTTCTGCATACTCCTGAACGCAAGATTGTTCGCGTACCTGTCTCGCATCCGTTTTCTCATTAGTTGTCTGTGTCTTTCCCTGAAGGATTTGTCGTTTCTATATCTCGTTCGGATATAAGATTGCTGTCTCTCTCTGAAGGCCACATTCTCTATGTATCGACTGGTTATGTAATTTTTTCGTTTCTCTCTGAAGTTAAAATTATTTTTATATTGATTGGTAATAAATTGTATTTGCTTCTTTCTGAAGTCAGGATTCTCCCTGTATCGACTGCTGAGGAATCGTTTCTGTTTCTCTCTGAATTCAGCATTCTCCCTGTATCGACTGCTGAGGAATCGTTTCTGTTTCTCTCTGAATTCAGCATTCTCCCTGTATCGACTGCTGAGGAATCGTTTCTGTTTCTCTCTGAATTCAGCATTCTCTCTTATATTATTTATTTTCTGTTGTCGTAATTCAGAGTTGTTTCGATAGATATTAGTAACAAACTCTTGTTTTCTTTGTCTGAATTCTTCATTAGAATATTTCCTGCTTGAGTCAGATTTTTTCTTTGCTTTAAATGTCTCATTTGAAGCATACTTTTCCCTCTCTTTCCTCTTTTGATTCTCCTTTCTCTCTGATACTGTTTCAGAGCGCAATAGCCTCCTCTTATATTTTCTCCTTTGCTCTTTACTAAGTTTTTTCAGTATACGCGAGATGTCATGTGAGATATTATCATTGGCCACAGTATTTGTCAATGGAGCAGATAAGTTTGACTCACTGTGAGGAGCATCATGGGATGTGACAGTTTGGGTGTCAGGAAATGTGAAATGGACATCTTGTCTCACAGATGATACAGAAGTAATGTTAGTGGACACTCCCTGTAATATGTTAACAGAGACATCACTGGCATCAGGGTTTACCTTTGCAGCAGAGTTTGGGTCATTCAGTAGAGCATCATGTGATCTGACAGAGTTCAAGTTGAACTGGCTCAATGGTTCTGGTTCAGTTTCCATATCAGTGGATACCTCATGTACAATGATATCAGTGACAACAGTGTTTATCTTTGCAGCACTCTTGTTTTGAGGAGCATCATCCAGCAGAGCAGTTGAAACAGCAGCAGCATGAGTTGTAGGTCGACTCTCTCTGTCTGGGATATTCTGAAGGATGTCTGTGTTCACATCGTAAAACTTCACAGGCTTCAACTCATAGTTACTGGACGACTGTGCGCCTGACATTCTGTGACACGTCATGAGCCTGTCAATCATATCACTGAGACGTGTGAATGTTACCATGACAGCAGTACCAGCAGTGTGTGAACCCGGGAGGAGTGGCAAACCTTTAGCTGTTCTGGAGTGGGGGTCAAAAAATCCAAACCTGCCTGACCTGGTTCTGAATACTGCAATACACAACAGTCTCATCATCAGTAAACCATACTGCACTTCTGATAACAAGCAGCTCAGTCCTGCCTCAAGGTCCAGATAACTGTCTACAGCTCCAGGTAAAGGGTCTCCAAATGTGCCGTATCTGGAAAGTTGTGTCATGTCCACATAATGTATACACCTGCGTGCAGGAACTTCATCAGGGAGCTCGTCTGTAGTCAGATAGATGTCATCATGGTTTAGCCTTTTCCTCACCTCTGAGTACATCACATTACCCTTATCCAAAACAAGGTCCAGGTCTGCTCTGGTCAGGTTTTCATTCTCATGAAGGAATGCAAGAAAGGTTAGTGAGTTACAGGTACACTGCTTATTTCTGTTTATGCCATATCTACTGGAAGCCTGGCTGCGTGATGCACACACATGTCTTACAGAAGGCTGATGTCCCAGGTCCACACAGTCTGCATGGGAAGGTCCTGCAACACATGGTTCATCTCTATGACGTCCTGGTTTTACGATGTCAGCATAAGATACCTTTGGTACACTTGTCTCATCACTTTGACCTCTGTGGTTTACCTGGGTCACATTAGAAGGTTCTGCTACACATGAGTCATTACTGGGACGTACTCTCTTGACAACATCAGCATAAGATACCTGTGGTACACTTGTCTCATCACTTTGACCTCTGTGGTTTACCTGGGTCACATTAGAAGGTCCTGCTACACTTTGAGCATCACTATGTCCTCTCTTTACAGCTTCAGCATAGGATACCTGTGGTACAGATGTTGTATCGTGTTGACCTGCCTGTTTCACACTTTGAACATGAGATGCTGCAGACATGTTTACTTCTCCACTGCTCTGAGGACCATCATATTCTGCTTCTTTAGTTGGTTCACAGGGAAACTTGTTTGACCTCTGCCAGCGCAGGCGTGCAGCTTGGGAATTCTTATTTTTCTTTGGCATTGTTTTAATGCTCCAAGACCACTATATTTTCTGTTATTTATTTTCCATACAGCAAGATATTAAACCCAATATGAATGAACAGTTAATGTCACAGGATCAGAATAAAGAAAAACCTGTGCCTGCTTAAAGTAATCAAGAGCACTTAGGATGACAAATTAACTCACTGAAAAGAGTTAGCGTTTCAAAACTATTCTGTTTATAACTATTAATCAAAGGAACAGACTTAACTGTGGCCAAAAACCCTGTGGAAATATATGTAATATATAACACTATCAAGAGATCTGTATTAATGTTCAAATTCAATGTACTGAGATTGTGATCGTAGCTTTGTATTTATATTTGTGATACAAATAACTTTAATGTAAAATTCAATGACACAAGCTCAGTTAAATTCCTCAAACAGTCTGAATATATTCAGGTTTATATATATATATAAACTATGATCAAATAATCCACTTGGTTGATGAATTACAGTATATGAGGGGTTAAACAACAACAAAGCACTTATATACACTTACTGATGCAAACAGGTCTTTATATGTGAATCAGGAACAATGCATATAATTCTAATTCGGTGTTACTTGTACTTATTTACACCAGTTGAGTAAAACTGATTGTGGCCAGTCAATTATGAAGATATCTGCAATCAAAACCTTTGGGTACACACCTGCAGAGCAAAATGTTCAGTAACAACTACACTTCCTAGTGGTAAATATGGACTTTCACTTCAATCTTATTTCTTGTTTTACAAGAACACTGTTATCTTTAATTTCTTCCTTACAACAATTATATATTTGAATATGTACAAGATTGGAAAAAAAGTCTTTAGTCCAATGTTTGTGTTCTGTATTAATTAGAAAATAAGGAAATTATAGCTGTAAATCAATTCAATGTAACTATATAATATTTTTGATCAAATTGGCTTCAAAATAGAGATGAAATTACTAATCAAATTTCAATATCAATATGGACTAAGATAGACAAAACCTCTCTATAGAAATTGTTGTCTTAGGACTGTTGATATGTAGATTTCAGTTCCTACAGGTTTCTAAACAGAATAAATGTAATTTAATATGTAAATTCAGTTCTTTAAAATGTCTTGTCAAATCTGGGAAAAATTATATTCAATGTGAAAACACAGACACTAGAGAAGCTATATTATGCTAATCACAATGCTGTTGCTGATTTCAACCCACCTAAATTTCAATAAAGCGTTGTAATTGGTGGAAATGCTTTCAAGCATTTCCAACCTATGTTATCCTAATCTTTATTTTTATTTTTCTTCTTCCGTACGTTTTTTGGTCGCCTCTAGCTTCTGCATGCTTTCAGCTACAAAAACCATTCAACTATCAAAATGTTCAGCTTTTTCAGCTCTTTCCGGGACATCTTCAACATTTTTTAACCCTTTATACTTTTTAATATATTCAGCCTTTTCCATATTTTTTTTTCAATGCATTCCTATGGAGATCAGCCTAAAAACCTCTTCAACATGCTCCTCTTTGAAAGCATGGCAGTCTGCATACTTCCACCTACAGACGTCATTCAAATTTTAAAACATTCACAAAACCTTCAGCTATTCAGCTATTACTTTTCATTGTGATATCTATTACAGTTTTTAAATTATCAGTGTTTAAATATGATGCTGTTTTCAGACTTTTTTTGAGTTTTCAATGGGTGTGTATTGCGCGGAACCTTCTGGGCTAGAGTGCGTGACATCATCAGTTAGAGTGTGAGGGCTTCTCAGAGTTTTTTCCTTTCCAAACTCCTCCTGGCCACGATCTTCACTCTACAGACGTGATATTTTCCAATTTTGTAGACAAACTTGTCCTGTCTCTCACAATGTGCTCAAAATCTCTGTGAGTTTTACAGAATTTGAACTAGCAACCTCTAAGCGTGGCCAAGTCTCTTTTCTTCCTCATCCGCTCTAATGTTAATTGAGAAGCAGATTTTCAAAGAAACCTGATATGAACAGCATTTTCTAACTCGCCCTAGCGTCCACATTTCTGACACTAGGAAAAAATAAAAGTCATCAGTGTCTTCAGCCGAGTCTTGTGGCGCTAACGGTGCGAAAATTTTGGCGATAGGAGTTTCGGTGTGAGCGTGGCAAGCTTTTGTTCGGACCCAACGCAGAGGGGGAATTGAGCGATAGAGAGAAGCAGAGAGACGCTCCAAAGCAGTCATACACACGCAGCAAGGGCCGTTGCCATGGTGACAACACTGTGGGGCACTGATCTTCATAACTGACAGCAGGTGTGCTCTGATTGGTGGACAAGAATGTACTAAAAATACATTTAGTAGTGGGATATGTAGTTTTTTTAGTCAAACGTCTTCTGCTCGTCCATACTTTCACCTAGAAACTCCATTTAAACTTTAAAATGGAGACACCGGTGGTGTGCTCTGATTGGTGGACAGGAATGTACTAAGAACTACATTTAGTAATGGGAAATGTAGTTTTTTTAGTCAAACGTCTTCTTCTCGTCCATACTTTCACCTAGAAACTCCATTTAAACTTTAAAATGGAGACACGAGTGGTGTGCTCTGATTGGTTGACAGGAATGTACTAAAAACTACATTTAGTAGTGGGAAATGTAGTTTTTTTTGTCAAACGTCTTCTGCTCGGTCATACTTTCACCTAGAAACTCCATTTAAACTTTAAAATGGAGACATGAGTGGTGTGCTCTGATTGGTGGACAGGAATGTACTAAAAACTACATTTAGTAATGGGAAATGTAGTTTTTTTAGTCAAACGTCTTCTGCTCGGTCATACTTTCACCTAGAAACTCCGTTTAAACTTTAAAATGGAGACACGAGTGGTGTGCTCTGATTGGTGGACAGGAATGTACTAAAAACCAAATTTAGTAATGGGAAATGTAGTTTTTTTAGTCAAACGTCTTCTGCTCGGTCATTCTTTCACCTAGAAACTCCGTTTAAACTTTAAACTTTTACCCCCGGGCGGCGGCCCACTGCCTCCCTCTCAAAATTTCAAAAATGTCTTTCTATCTCTCTCTCTCACTCAGAAGTGACAGCAGGTGCGCTCTGATTGGCGGACAGGAGCAGTCAGTGGGAGTTGTATTTTTTCAAAGAAGACAGACAGACACACACACACACTTTTTCAAACTTTTCAAATATTCAGCTTTTTTAATATTCATATTCAGCTATTCAGCTTTTTCAAACTTTTCACATATTCAGCTTTTTTAATATTCTCTTCAGCTATTCAGCTTTTTTAACTTTTCACATATTCAGCCTTTTAAATATTCTCTTCAGCTATTCAGCTTTTCAAACTTTTCAAATATTCAGCTCTTGAAAATTCTCTTCAGCTATGCAGATTTTTCAAACTTTCCACACATTCAGCTTTATTAATATTCTCTTCAGCTATGCAGCTTTTTTCCAGCGTTGCTTCAGCATAAAGCATTTCCACGCATTTTCTACAGGAAATGCTTTTTCTAGTTTTTTTGTAGTAATCCACTAAAGACTGGTGAATTAAACTTTGAAGACTTTCCTCAATTTAATGCTAAGGCAACAGTATTTAGTGTAAGAACTAGTGTAGAAACAATTTAAGACCAAAACACTAAAAATGATATTGTTAATATCAATGCTATTTAAATGTGTAAATCATATACAATTTTAATATTTTCCACTTATAATGCTCCAAAATGCAAACAATAAATATCAGCTATGATCTGTCCTGATCCTCAAGTGTTTGAACTTACCAGCAGAGAATAACTGAATGCTAGACTAGATGTGCTTTCAGTGTTTGATATATATTCAGTAATACATATATATTTGTATATTAAGGTTTATATTGAATATGAGGACTACAGTTGTTTGTGTGAGTGTGATGACAGATGAGTTCTTCTGGTAGATGAAGAAGGTTGAGTCTGCAGACAGGGAACAGCCAGGTCCTCCTCACAGATCGTCTGTCTGTCTGTTTATTTCAGGTTAAACAACACAACAACACTTACAGACTCAAACAATGTGTGTACAAATAATAATATCATTGAACTGGATAATAATTCATACAATGTATGTAGTTGTATTACTTTTACACTTATTAACACTATTCAAGTTAACAAAGTGTGAAGATAATTACAATCAAAACAAACCTTTGGATACAAACCAACAGATCTCAGAAACAGCACCGTTCAGGAACAACTACACTACTTGTCTAGTATAAATGAGTTTTCAAATTTACAAGCTTCAATTTTTAATCAGAGTGTATTTCAAGTCCAATGTTTTCTGATAAAATTGTAACTTTCAATTCAAAAGTTAAAATAGTAAGCAATAGTTGTGTGGCAATTTTATGTTCAAATCAATTTTGGAGAAAAACAATTCTCTTAAGCTTCAATTATTAATTATGTAATTATACAGTATTTCAAAAAAATTGAATATGTTGTTCAATTTGTAAAAATAGTTATATTTTTCAAAAATAATGAATTGCAAATTGGAAAGATCCAAAGATCTTTGGTTCAGAGGATGGGTATAGAGATAGATAGAGATTGAGAGCAGAGATCTCTCAGAGTTCTGGTCAAAGGTAGATCAGGTTCTTGGATTGAGGAGAGGTAACAGGAAAGAATGAGCACGAGAGAAAGAGACTCTCAAGATTCCAAAAATAGTCAAGATCAAGGCACTTTTCAACCAAGAGACTTTTTCAAGTTTTCAGTTATTCAAAAATCCACTTATTCAATTATCCAAGAATGGGCATGGGACCCGCGCCCGAATCATAGTGGGTATAGATAGAGTCACAATGTTTGACAGATTAGAGGGATAGACAGGTAGAATGTCACAATTTAGACAGAGGGGTAGATATGACAGGATAGAATGAAGAGCCAATATTTAAGTCAGAGTGGATAGAAGATATACAAAGATCGAAAGCCAATATGATAGGGGAGAGGAGAGGAGAGAGGCTGGACAGCCGGACCTGTAAGACAGAAAAAAAGAATACATTAGACAGTTTCAATGTAAGAAATCAAATGAAGTAACTTCTACCCAAAGATAAAATATCAGTAAAAAGGTGTCTTCACATGAACAGTCTAAAAACATAATCACTAACAAATAGCCCTATTATTACTACATTTCTGGTTTTGCCAGATTTATGTGAAAGACAATGGTGTTATGAAATGCATCTAGTCAGTGGGCTGTTTTACAAGACTCAGTATATCACTGCCACTTTGGTAAGTGTGTAGGCAACATCCACTAATTTGAAGCTCAGTGCTGAAATTCAGCATTTCATTCATGTCTGTGAACTTACTGTTGAGTCACCGCAGGGTTTCTGACACTGATGGTCTGCAGTTAGACAGGGAGTAGGGGGGTAATGAGATAGCCTCTTTACTTTACTTTTAGTATTATGTCATTCATGTGTTGGGGTGAGACATTATCAGACCCACATGGCAGCTGCAGAACTATAAAATGTATTTAGGAGCATACGCAAAACAAACAAATTGAGGTGTGTTCACACAGTAGCTCCCATGACGCTGCCACAGTTTTTGTTTTTAATTTGTAGTCTTAAGAGCTCTTTATCAAGACTGTAAGATTTTATATTAATTTAAGTTTAAATCAACCTTCAACCTTATGCACTCAAGTGCAAGTAACGATAACTAGAGGATACATGTTCATCAACTACCTATTTTTTCCTGACTAACGACACTATGATGAGATGGCAGCACTGTCATTTAACGTTAATTGTGACGATAATAAACGGTCATATTCTTTGACGAAAAAAGACGAGGCAAAAATGTAGTTTAAACCTTCCGTCTTTTCTCCCTCTCTGTGGCTTGTCCCTTTGTCTCTCTCTCTCTCAAACACACTCAAGTGGTGGGTGAGAGTGTGACTGACCCACGTATCACTACTGAAGGTGTTCGGAGGACTCAGGAGTTACTGCAAAGCTGCATCGTTCATCATTCAACCAGGTGTTAGAGTGGGCCGGAACAGTACCATCAGTTAATAAGTCAATTAATCTGATCAGCAGGTTTATACATGTGTTTCATTCTGCAGCACTCGCTGTAGCAAGTGTCTGTGGTTAGTTCAGGTGTCTGTAATAACAGTAGGGCAGTGGAGTGTCTGTTATCTGAACTGCTAAAGTCAGCTGAACAGGTAAACTGGACTAAAATGTTTTGGTTTTCATCAACTAAAACTATGAAGAATAAAAATGACTAGAACTAATTAGCATTTTCGTGAAAAGACTAATCTAAAATAGCCCAAATGAACACTTTAAAGTATACATAATTATATTATCAAATAAATAATTATTTTGAAACAATTTTGAAGCAGAAATAATTATAAAACATTGTGTACATTTTACATTTACATGAATTAAATCAGTTTGCTTGTAAATGTCTTCTCGTGTTCCTTGCAAAAAGCACATTACTTAATTTCATTATTATTAATTTTCATTGTGCACCACAAAGTTTTTTATTTACTCCTAAATTTTTCTCCTTAGAAAATGATATTCTTTTTCTTTTTTTTTAAATCTGTGTAAGGGCTCACATTCCATGTGGACCTGGGCATGAGGCAGAAAGAGGTCATTCTAAAATGTAAATCAAAGAAATATCAGTTTAGTGATAGCAAAATCAAAATCCATGTGTGTAAACTTACACTTCAGAGTCACCAACAGGGATGTCTGCAATTAGAGACAGGAAGGAGGGAGAGAGAAAGAATATCAGTTTCAGAAGCTACCTAATGATCTCACAGCTCATTTCAAGTCACACTACTATTTCAAGAAAGCTAAAATAAGGATCTACAGGAAGTCCTTCCTGCCTTACAACCAAATCTTGTCCGTGTCAAGACAGGGGGTCAGGAGGTGAAGCCTCACTCTTCACCCTAACAGACTTATGACTTTGATAATAGACAACTCCCGTCCACTCATACAACCATCACCCTCTTTAAAATGAAATAATCTGATTAATAACTGCACTATAACTTTACAGTACAATTGGGATTTGAGGTCCACCTCACACATTTAGCGTAAACATCCCTGTTAAGCCCACCAAGTCTGATTTTCACACACAAAAAAATAAAAATACTGACCCAAGTGAGAACATGGGTTCAGAACCATATTGATAAATCTTAACTCTTACTAGCTAATTTCATTTAGTCTCCAGTCTTGTCCTATAGCCTGTAAATGCCCTTTGAAATAGGCGTGACCAGACTTTTTGCTGTTATCAATGCAGAAAAAACTATTTACAAAGACAAAACTGTAGTGGAAATTACTCCTGAATACTTCATCTTTCAGTACATGTTGTCTGTATCTCTATCCTATGCTAGGGATTTGAAATTGGCCAAAATGTCTGGTGTAGCCAGCTGGTTGAAAGTGCAGATATTGTTATGAAGACTTCTAAAGAGCAACTGACTGAAATAAAAACGGTTTGCAGATTCAATACTAATGTTCGAAGGATAGTTAATGATTCAATTTCAGCATTTACAAATAAACAATACATGTAATTGCAATTGTGCTCACTCACACTTGTAGTGTGTGACAGCTAGAACTTGCAGATTTTGCATCACTGATATTTATACATAGGTATTTATTATTAAAATTAAGGGAAGTCATAATATTTTGCTATTTGCACATGACATTAAAAACAACTTTATGAAAAGTAGTATTGAAAAGTATTAATTGATCGTGCAGAGAGGTCATTGACAGTGCAATTGCAGACGGTATTTTTGTTATTGTCCACTTTAAGCCTCCCAGGTAAAAATTGTAATTGTTTTACATTTAGCAGTATTATAATATAAACTACCCATGTCAACTATACATGCCTAATCATGCTTCTTGTCATTGTAATGAGAACAAATCAAGAAAAGAATGTGTACGTATTAGCTAAATGTGTGCTAGAGTGGCTCTAAAATAGCAATAACTTGACCACACAATGCGTGCAGGCTGCGCCAACAAATCATCTATTGCAGTTTTGCACTATAAATGTTCTAAAAATACCTCTGTACTATTTATATGTCCTAGAAGTTCCCAGTAAAAGATGCCATACCAGTGTTTTACCCCTTCAGAAGCAATTACATAGGAATTTTATATACTGTGATATAATACCATTACCATCTATGCTTTGGTTTACACAGTGACAGAAATTTAAGACCACACCTGTAAGCTCCCGTAATATTCCCCACCAGTATTACTAAAGTACTCTCTCTTTATAGGACCTTTAAGATTTGCAATAATCTGTTCAGTGCATGCTGCATTCAATAGTCACAGTAAACTAAATAAAGGCAAAGCGTGATTTCAATCATGTATGAATGTTTTTTCTAAACAAAATAAAAAGATGTAAATTATTAAACCATTACCTACAGTCAATTACATTTCAGTTAAAATATTGCTTTACTTACCAAAGTGTAGAGATGTGTGAATGTTCTGTTAAAGAGAAGAAACAATGTGACAAACTCAGTGAGCATGCATCTTTTCCATGTCAACTATAAACATCAGGTCCAGTGTGAATTATCCACGTTGCCATGTTCCACCTCGTCTAACATAAAATAGAGATAGTCTGGCTCTAAGTCACAACCGCAATATCGACATAATAAATATAAAATAAATATGATGGCCCCGAATGCAGCTTACACATTAAGACAAAATATCTACAGTAGAGCCTGCATACAGTATAGCCTGTATAGTAGATAGATAGATAACTACTGTTATTTAATACCAGCATTATTTATTCAAGCTCACTCATAAAGGTTGGCTCATTAGTGTGCAGTGTTTCCCCTAGAATTTTTTTCAGGCCCGGTGGTACCCACAGAAAAAACCCTAAACAGACGAGACGTGTGGGATGGTGTATTGGTGCAGTTGGATTAAGTCAGGTGGCACAGCAAGCAGTCTGCAATTCTGCAATTATTATATTTGCATTCAACATTTTTGTTCAACCGAGTGTATTCAATGTTTTCAAGGATTCAAGGAGAGAGTGACTTATTAAGGTGCCGGTTGATGGAAATGATCCAAAATTAGGGTCCGGAAAAATATGGCTTGAAAATGAGGAGCATCACATTAATAGCTACAGATACTGTAAAAACACTATAACGACATATGAGTGCATATATTGTCTTATTTTATCAAGTAAAATATAAGTTATAGGTTTACTCAACAGCCTAATAGTTCATAGAAATTCAGGTAGAAATAGGTTAACTCAGAGTTCCACAGCTTATCAAAAACAATCCTTATTTTATTAACATAGGTATAACATCAGTAGCGTGCCTCGGCACGATTTCCCCAGGGGGGGTCCCCCGCGGCTTTGCATTCACACTGCTCCAGCCCAAACGGACTTTGGCCCGTTAGCCGGTTGTACGTCATCACGTCCTAATACTACACACACATGGCTTGATGTTGTTTTTAAGGAGTGCCGTCTCTGCATATATTTCTCGACAACGCTCGAATGTGCGCACGAGCGGATCTGTGCGAGCAGGCAGCGCGAGGAAAGCAGATTTTGGACGGAGACACACAGCGGCATTTTTCTTATAAATGCACCGGTCCGGTTCCGGCACCGGTCCGGTTCCGCTCACACCACGAGTCTGAAGAGTGCAGCAGCTTATCAAAATACAGTGTCAACTTACGTGTTTTCAAAGTAGAAAGCGACATCGTGGTGGTTTAACGAGGCGGAACGGCATCAGAACAACATCAAGCACGTAAAGTACACAGACAAGAACATAGCGGGAGCGCGCAGCGAGGATTGTTGCGGCTGCGCGTCTTGCGGAGCAAGTCTACTGGGCTGCGCGGAGGCGCTCCTAATGTAAATGATTATTGAGTTATGAATGAATTGATAGGTGGCTTATTTTTGGCGTATTGATTTTTTTTTGGCCTGGCTGTAGGTCTCCTTATACTGGCGGCCCCGCCAGGCCTGTACAATGTTAGGGGAAACACTGGTGTGTAAAACCTCTGCTTTATGTAGACTGGCCTTACATGCACATTCAACAATAAATTAAATTAAAATTAAACTCTCCAGTGTAAAGGTTAGTTAGACAGATATATTGAAGAGATCCCTGGATCACATTAAACACCCATGGTTGCCTTAAGTTACCTAGCTGAGTGCTGCTAACAGCTAAAACTGCTGGTTAAAACTGAGCCAGAAACACACATTAACAGAATTATCAGTTAGCTTGTTACTGGTTAATTTTTTTACATGTTCCTCTTTCACATTCATGTCAGGATAGTTAGTGGAATTAGTGGAAACAAATCTTTAAAAAGAAAAACGAAAATAAAATAAACCACTAACCAGTTGTTTTGTCAGGTACCATAGCTAAAGTTAGCATTGGCCGCTATGCTAGCATTAGCATCGTTGCTAATATTAGCTAGCCAACAATATGCTTTACTCAGCTGTGTAGGGAAAATATTGTACCTATACATTCATGTTAAAATGCTGTATGAGTTAGAAACCACGTTTATAACTTAATAACTGTAATTTTTACTGCTTAAAACATTAACATTAGTATCATTAGTTGGGAGAGAGGTTGAGAGTGACTCACCATTCAAGACTCAGCACAAAATGGAGAAGCTCCTGTGTTGCGCAGCAAACTTTGATTGAGGCGTTCAGGGGAACTCGGAAATTTTGCCGTCATATACAAAATACTTTGAAAATCAGACTTTACCTTTTATTTATAGACATTGCTTTGAATGTGTTGAATGGCTTCTATTTACGGCAATTTTGACTGGTGGCTGGTCAATACTATGTGACTGCTGAGTCAGTAAGTATGTAAAAGCAGTGACATTTCAAAGTGGAGCATGATAAAGAGGATTTGAAGGTTAAGGAAAAAAGCTAAATATTTGAAAATAATATTAAGAAAGCTGAATAAGTGCAAAAGTATGAAAGGGCTGAATATTTGAAGAGAATATTAAAAAAGCTGAATATGCAAAAAGTTTGAAAAAGCTGAATATTTGAAAAGAATATAAAAGGCAAAAAAATGTTGAAGACAAGTTGAAATGTCCTTAAAGAGCTGAACATTTTAATATTTGAATGTTCTTTTTGTTTGTAGTATTAGTAGGTACTAATAGAAGTAGAAGGAGTAGTATCAGTAGTAGTAGTAGTAGAAGAAGCTGTAGTACTAGTAGTATTAGTAGTAGCAGTAGTATTAGCAGTAGTTCTAGTAAAATTAGTACAAGTATTAGAAGTATTAATAGTAGTAGAAGTAGAAGTACTACTAGTATTAGTAATATTAGTACAAGTATTAGTAGTATTAGTAGTAGTAGAAGTAGAAGTACTAGTAGTAGTATTCCTAGTACTACTACAAGTAGTGGAGGTAGTATCAGTAGTAAACTAGAAGTAGTACTATGACTAGTACAAGTACAAGTAGTGGACATAGTATCAGTAGTAGGCTAGTAGTAGTAGTACTAGTACAAGTACGAGCAGTGGACGTAGTATCAGTAGTAGGCTAGTAGTAGAAGTAGTAGTAGTAGTAGGCAGACAGACAGAGAGTGAGACAGAGAGAGATAGACAGACTTGTGTATATATTTTAAAGTTTAAATGGAGTTTCTAGGTGAAAGTATGTTTGAGCAGACGATGTTTGACAAAAAAAACTACAAATCCCACTGACTGCTCCTGTCCACCAATCAGAGCACACCTGCTGTCACTTCTAAAGATCAAAGCCACAGAGATCAAAGCCATCTACACGCCTGTGTAACTGTCTAGAGCCTGTCTCTATTCCTCCATTTCGGAGGGTCAGAACAAAAGCTTCTCACGCTCACACCGAAAGTCGTATTGCCAAAATGTTCGCACCGTTAGCGCCACAAGACTCTGCTGAAGACACTGATCACTTTTATTTTTTCCTAGTGTCAGAAATGTGGACGCTAGGGCGAGTTAGAAATGTGAGATTTTCAGCATTTCTTTGAAAATCTGCTTCTCGATTTGCTTTAGATCGAATGAGAAGCAAAAGAGACTTGGCCGCACTTAGAGGTTGCTAGTTCAAATTCTGTAACTGTCACAGAGTTTTTGAGCACATTGTGAGAGACAGGACAAGTTTGTCTACAAAATTGGAAAAGATCACGTGTGTAGAGTGAAAATTGTGGCCGGGAGGAGTTTGGAAAGGAAAAAAATCTGAAGTATGTCGAGGAGCCCTCACACTCTAACGATGATGTCACGCACTCTAGCAGGCGCAATACACACCCATTATAAACTCTGATGAGGTCTGAAAAAACCATAAAACATAAACTGTGATTATAGAAAAACTGTAAAAGATATCAAAACACTGAGTAATACTGTTATAGTTCAAAGTCTTGTAGGTTGTTTAAAGTTTAAATGGAGTCTGTAGGTGGAAGTATGTGAAAGAAGTCGGAGTTCAAAGAGGAGGATGTTAAAGAGGTTTTTAGGCTGATCTCCATAGGAATGCATTGAAGAAAAAATATGGAAAAGGCTGAATATATGAAAAAGTATGAAAGGTAGAAAAAAGGTTGAAAATCAGCACAAAAGAGCTGAAAAGGCTGAACATTTTGATAGTTGAATGGTTTTTGTAGCTGAAAGTATGCAGAAGATAGAGACGACTGAAAAAGGTACGGAAGAAGAATAATAAAAAAAATAATAAAGATTAGGATAACATAGGTTGGAAATGCTTTAAAGCATTTCAACCAACTAGAAAATGCATTTCCTGCGGAAATACGTGGAAATGTTTCAATGCTGAAGCTACACTGAAAAAAAGCTTGCAAAGTTTGCAAAAATTATAAAAAAGCTGAATATGTGCAAAAGTATGAAAAGGCTGAATAGCTGAAGAGAATATTCAAAAAGCTGAATATGTGCAAAAGAATAAAAAAGCTGAATGTTTGAAAAGAATATAAAAGGCAGGAAAAACAGTTGAAGATAAATTGAAATGTCCTTTAAGAGCTGAACATTTAAATATCTGAATGGTTTTTGTAGCTGAATGACACACATACAGACAGGGGCCGAGTGAAATACATACAGACAAAGAGAAAGACAACAGACAGGCAGACAGACAGAAGGGAGGAAAACACAAAAAATATAAAGGCACTGAAATAGTGTGTGGATCTTTGCATAACATTGTGAAGCAAACCATTGGTCGCAATGTTTTAACAAATATGAAACAGACGGGTAAGCTCATTGCAAATATATTTTAATTGCATTATAATTTAGTGAGTCAATAATGCTGTAGTAATTCACAGTAATTAGTACAATTCAAAATGTAGTTGTAGAGTCAGCAGAATTAAATGAATATATCATTATGAACAGTATTATATACAAACAAGCCTGATACATTGTTCATACAGAATGAACTGATGTATTTGTTTAATCTGTATTACTTCACTGTGATTACTTATTGTAAAATTGTTCAATAAATTATAAATAAAACATTGATAATGCTTCAGTATATAATGAATACAAAGTGGCACAAAATATGAATGAATAGTTCTTAAATTGATCTATAAATTGTAAATGAAAAAAGGAAACAGCACAAAATCTTGAACTGTGTTCATTCTTTTTTTCCCCGTAAATAAAAAACACAATTGACATTAAATGAATTAAATGATATATATTCATTTATATACAAATGAATATATAGAAATAGAGAGCTAAATTGAATAAATAAATAAAAAATACTTAAATTCAATTGAATTGAACTATGAATTTGAAATTTAAAAAGCAAAACTTGCATTCACTGTTTTTTTCTGCATATAAAACATAATTAAAATGAAAATAATTAAATCTGAAATAATATTTAGAAATAGAAAGATAAAAAAAAATTCTGTACTAAAATGAAATTGAACTACAAATTTGAAATGAAAAAGGGAATCGTCATGAGCTGCATTCACTCACTTTTTTCTGCATATAAAACATCATTGGACTTAAATTAATTCAATTTAAAATGAATATATAGAAATAGAAAGATACATTAAAAAAATAATAATAATACTGAAATCACATTAAAAGCAACTCGAAGACCAAAATCTGTGTGCATTCACATTCTTCATATCCCTGTCAATCAAAATGGCCTCCCCTCTGCCACCTCCCCTTATTTAAATGACTTGAGGAGCGAAGTTTCTACACGGTGGTGTGAAAGCCCCTTTAGGGCTTGATTTTGCCTACACCATTGGGGACACTTTAACTAACCATAAGGAAACTCAAATTGACTTTTGGCTCCACTTTGGTGGCAATTCACTAAGAGTCTGTTATTCATATGGGGATAACGTGAATTGGGAATCTTTTCAATTATTGCATGTAGACCCCCTTTTAATTCAAAGAAACAAATCAAACTTAAAATACAATTAGATTTAAATACAGAATTTGATAATCAATGTATCCCCATATGCACTGGCAGTTGGATCTTGCAATAAAACAAATAAATAGATGAAAATAAAAAATACCCAGAAACTGTAGTTTACAAACTCAAAAATGAACAGCGCCTAAGCAGAAATTGTTTTCTAATAGTTTTAGGGCTCAACAATATATATTGTCGCCATCAATAGCAGAAGATTCGTGCTGTATGTGCAAAGGATGCAGTATTGGGTAACTAACATCTGTCCACATCCTTCTTTCACCTATTATCTTAATTGTTTTTTATGATAAGCACACTACATCAATAATATTGTGTTGATCAAGACCTTTAGTCAAGATTCATGGGTAAATATTAGGGAGACAATGTGTCATGCCTAAAAACATCGTTATAATAGCGACATAGTCAAAACAGAGCTTTGTAAATAAAGTGTCATTTGTTTGATAATGATGAACAATATCACAATTTCAATAGTGGACAGAGGCTTTTCACATGGTGGTTAGACCGAGGCTAATACCCGCAATAGTCTAGCACAGGTGTCAAACTGATCCAGTAAAGGGGCTACAGGTTTTCATTCCAACCAAGCAAAAACACACCTGATCCAACAAATCAACTGTGTGAAGACAATTCAGTTGATTGAATAAGTCCAGTCAGCTGTGTTCTTGCTTGGTTGGAATGAAAATCTGCAGCTACAGCAGCCCTTTACTGTATCAGTTTGACACCCTATGGCTTCAAGCTGCAGCAGCTCTGGACTGACAGTCATGTCAACACTGTCATTTCACTTGTGTGTTATCTCAATATTTAGCTCAGTTTACTGAGCCTCACTGAAATGCAGGTTGTGTCCTTGACTTTGAAGGAACATGGGGTTAGAGTCACTTGTGTGACCTCAGGTCAGAAGACAAGCATGGGAACATTTGTTTCCCAATCAAATCTTTAGACGAGGCTCATTTAACCAAGTCATGTGTTGTGGGCCTTCTGGAGACAAAACCTTGCTTACTTCCACAGTCAGATACTGTGACAGCTTTTCAATTGGGTTTAGAATAACCCAAGTCTAAGGATCCACATGTGAAAATCATCTAACAAACCTACCAGCTGAAACCCCACACTAATGATCACTTAAATAATATATAATAAAACACATGTCTTCTCTTTCAGGTTAATTAGTTTAGATGCATATAACATCTGAACTAACTGACAACTTTCCCCTTCATCTGTCATTAATCTGTCAGAAAACAGATGGAGAGGGAAAGGAAAAGATGACATGAAAAATAAATAAATAAAATAAAAGATATTAACTGTAGTGAAATATAAAAAAATAACATACATTGTTTGAATCACATAAGAAAGAGATCAATAATAATAATGATCGAAAATAATAACAAATAGGTGTCCTACTATTGAGAGAGGTAGTCATTCTGTCCATGGATCAGTCGTGTATGCTGTTGTTTGTTGAATCTGTCCAAATTGTCAGCAGTGTCAGTGTGGAGATGTAAAGGGCTGTAACATGATGACCTTTGAAATGTCCAGTGGCTGTAGGACTGCTTCTTCCAGGTATCTGGCCAGTGTTTGTGTGAGGACAGCATCACTGTAGACATGGAGGAGGAAAGACCTTAAAGGGAAGAGCAGACAGAAACTTTATTCCTCCCATTCCTTTAGTTTTTAATGCAAATAGCACACACAAACAGTAATGAAAACAGTTTGTTTGCTTGTTGTTTAGTCAAAGAGGGATCCTGTTCTAAAGGAGTAAAAAAATGTTTCCTTTAGTTGTCTAGCATGATGCTGCACCCAGCAGGAAGTGTGACTGACAGTGATGACTGATCTGATCTTCCCTGCAGCAGCACACCCGATCACTTCAAGGATCAACAGTAGTTAGGCTCTACTGAAGTCAACTGTGCACAGCAATGGATGCACATGTGGTGACGTGGAGATAGGAGGATAGCGCAGGTCCTGATAACTGAAACCATAAAGTTATTGTCATAAACTGAAGACTGTGAAACAAAACATGTTCAGAAGTTACAAAACAGACATTAATCAAATACCTTGAACACTGCTGCCATTTCACTCAGAGAAGTTTATGAAGGCTTTATGATGTTCAGCTTCATGATGTTCAGCTTCTTTCAGTCCTGAGTGTCTCCACTCTAACTGTGAAGTGGAGGGATCAGAGAGGAGGAATGAGAATGATAACATTTTACTCAACAATGTTATCTAAACTGTTGGTTAATACAAAATAAATACATGAATGTACACTATTGAAAGAGAATATCAGATATATAACAAGAAGAAAACAATACCTTATAGTCTGTTGTGAAGAAACCTCAGCACTGGCAGGTGGAACACAGGTCTGTGGTCCAGCAGTGACGGTCCACTATTGATGCTGCTGCAGCATCTGGTCTGTGGCAGCATGATGTCCTGGTTGATGATCCAGTATCTCAGAGCCAGAGTGATGGTGAGGCAAAGAAGGGCAGGTGTTATCTCATCCTCTGCTTTAAAGAATGACTGGGATTGGCAGGAAGTAGAAGGTGCTTCTTGCAGTGATGGTCCGCTGACAGTGGACAGAGTTAAGATGCTGCTGCAGCATCTGTCTTGTGGCTGCATGTCTTGGTGGATGTGAGCTGGTCCTCACAGTGCTGAAGGGTGTGAGGCTGAAGCTGGTGTTGTCATAGAGGAGACAGGAGATCTGTGTCTCTCGTCCAGGGGAAAGTAAACTTACATGAGTTATAGTCTCTAACAAGAAACTGGGTGGGATGATAATGTGGAGTTTCAGCTGGTAGGGATCACTAAACCAGAGAGCAGGTGTTACCTTAAGAACACCTACTTTCTGATTTCTACACTAAATGTTAGCAGCTGTATACAATGCTGTATACAGCATTGTATACAATGCTGTATACAATGCTGTATACAGCTGCTGAAACAGTTTTGACCTGTGCATTCATCATCTCTGACCCGACCCCCCCACCCAGATGAATGCACAGGTCAAAATGCATTGGCAATATAGCTCATAACAATATATCTGAATATCTGAGTTATCTGAAAAGAAATTATGTACTATCCAATATTCTCAAAACTTACAATTACCAAACAAAATGTTATTTTACTTACATGTGACAGCATACTTAGGTTTTCTTTACATAGCCACTTTACATAGATAAACCGGACCAACAACAATATGGTTATCTAAAAAACAATCACATGATGCTCAGTGGATTTTTGTTCTACCTGACAGTTTTCAGACCTGTGGTGGAGAGAAATTGGGTCCTGCAGCAACAAAGAGGCCTTGCATGTCAGTTTCTCATAGGCTCGTTACAGAAGTCATACCAAGTGTTGAGGAGATCCTCTGGTCCGCCCTCCCTCCCTCCCAGCCTCAGAGAGACTGAGGCAGCCTGGCAAGGTGTTGAAGCCTGGCTGCTCAGAGGATACTCCTCATTATGGACCATTGTGTTTGTCATTTAAATCTCTGTAAGTCTTATTTTCTATATTGTTCTGGGTAAACATAGCATCACAATATACTCTTTTTGATTTTATCATTGCACATTTCAATCATTTACTCTTTGAAACTAAGCTGTGTTATTGATACATTTATCACTCACTTACCTTTAGTGTTATTACAAGTTAAAGTTCCATCACAAATTCTTTGACTTTTTCTTGATCTTTAAAACTCACCTGACATATTATGGGCTGTTCGAGGACATGACACAGTAGACAGGATTGTGATAACTGTAATAACTTCTGATCACGCCAGATTGGAGACAACGCTGTGGTTGAGAGATGAAAATGAGGTCGAGCAGTGTGTTCTTCTCTGTGGTTGCACCATTGATCAGTTGTGTAAATCCATGGGACTGAAACAGCTCAAGGATCGGCTTACTGGCGTTGGATAGGAGATTCTCGTTGAAGTCACCACACACAATTATGTCGTTAGAGTCCATGATCTCAAGTGAGTCCAACAGGCTTCCCAGGTTTGACAAGAAAGATGTCACACTGTAGTCTGGAGGTCTGTATACAGCTGCAATCAGTGCACTCACTGGGGCTTCAACTTTCAGAGCTACGAACTCAAGGTCAGTTACATTATGTACATACTGTTTTTCATGCACTTGAATGTGGTTTTTCACATAAACAGCAACTCCACCACCTCTTCTGTTGGCCATCTGTGGTACATTTGTGTAGGACACGTGTCTGTTGCGTTTGAACATGGTGTAACCCTCTAAATGCAGACTGTCTGCCACGAAGGAGCCTTGTAGGTGAGTTTCTGTGAGACACAAAACATCTGCAAGACACAGTTCATGATGGCTCTTGATGTCATTGACATGAGCTGGGAGTCCCTCTGTATTGTGATGAATAATGGTCATTGTGTCAGGTCCACTCAATGTATGTTTGTTCTGAAGAAGAGGCATCATGTCGTCCAAGTTGACTTGTCTCATAGTTTGCAGGGCTCCAGTGATTTGTGGGTTGGCGTATATTTTACTCTCATCCATATCCAGAATGTGCAGTCCACTGAGAGAGGTCACTCTGCTGACAGCTACATAAGCCATGCCAGGTTCAAAAATGTGTTTCAGTGAGACCACAGCTGATGTCCTTGTCATACCTTGGACCTTGTGAATCGTACAAGCAAAGGCCAGTTTAATAGGAAACTGTCTGCATACCACTCCTTTCTGTTTCAGATTCTCCTCGGCTCTCTCGATGTACACTAGATTGTCTGGTCCACCTGGTGCTCTATTACGGTAAACCCTTCCAGCTGTTTCATCATCCATCTTGAACCCAAGCATAGTGACATGTGCGACACCATTTTGTTCAGAAGTTATTACTAGTAATGTCCAAATGAAGCTTTGTGAAGCATTTTCTTTATTTTCTGAACCCAATAGATGGCGCTCTCTGTTCAACAAAGGGTTGAAAGCAATGGAAATATATCGGCCTTCAACCCTTTGTTGAACAGAGAGCGCCATCTATTGGGCTCAGAAAATAAAGAAAATGCTTCACGAAGCTTCATTTGGACATCACTAGTTATTACCCTGACCAGAGTAGAGAACGATCCATTCACCAATCCTTGAGACACGTCTATGTTTCTGGTGAGCATGACACGAGCACCCTCAGCAACGTTTAGAGTATCTGGTAACTCATTTCTGTTTCCTTTATATGGTTTGGCTTGTCGTGCCATTCTGCCAGTTCGTGGGTCCTTCTTGTAGTCATCTGCATCAATGTTGGTGATATGAGAATGGAGCAGAGCTAATGTTGTTGAGTTGTGTGAATCAACTTGTTTATTAGTTGCAAAAATGTGCAGTACATCATTTGGACAAAGTGCTGGTTCAGTGACGGCCTGTGACAGCAGAGCTCTGTCTGATTCAGACAAAACATGTGACTTCTCTTTCACTCGGATCCTGTTCAACATCTCTGCAAAGGTAACATCATCCTTCTAACGCATAATCTCAGTCAGAGTGATCATCTGAAAGTGTTCCTGCCAAAGGTCAATCTCACAGGGGTCATACACTCACAGAGGTTTGGACTGTCTCACCGGTGGAAGCTGATAAAAGTCTCCTACGGCTATGACTGACATTCCTCCAAAGGGTCTCTGACTGCCTTTGATCTGTTTGAGTCTGGCATCAACATAGGCAAACAGGGGCTTTGACACCATGGACACTTCATCAATGATGAGGATTTCAGCATTCAACAGGTCAGATCTGACTTCATCCAGTTTGTTGCCAAGTCCTTGAAATGGAGGTTTTAGGCTTCTGGGCAGCTTGAGAAGAGAGTGCAGTGTTGTTCCTGAGATGTTAAAAGCAGCAGTTCCAGTGAAAGCAGTCAGCAGGACAGTAGGGTTTGATATGTCAGCCTCTTCAGCACGTCTCGGCAGCTTGCACAGTATCTTAGAGGCCTCAGAGTAGATGCATTTAATGAGATGTGACTTTCCTGTTCCAGCACCACCATTGATGTAAAAAAAGAACTGCTCTGGATTAAGGCCACAGACCTTCGTTTCACACACCAGTCTCTCACTGCATAGAATACACAGGCTTGTTTCTGGTTCAGATTCTGATACATCAGTCGTAACAGTGTGGGGTCTAATGCAGGGGACTCTCTGATGGCTCTGGCTTCAGTTACAGCATTAGCCTGATTTATGCACTCTGGGACATTCTCTTGTTAATTTTCATGATCTGGCTCTCTTGACTCCAGCTTCTTCAACACACTGCAACCTCACTACTTCAGATTCTGGTGCCAGATTACACCATTCATCAATCACACCTCTGTTCTGCTCATACTCTTCAACTGCATTCTCAATCTGCTCACTGTTTTTCTCATATTTGTCTCTGTTTCGTTTCACAATGTGTTTGACATATTCGGGATGGTTGGAGCCTGAGAGTTGGACACAGCCACTGTTGTAGAAGGACTCATATGTGGGGAAGTACGGCCTTTTCAGTTCCTGCTCTGATCGGTGAGGAATGTACAGTTTCAGTAATGTGCCATAATACTTCTCAGGATATTTTTCGTGTGATATGCGATGATATCTGATGATAGCAGGCTTATCCTTTTTCCTCCTTTGCACAAATCCCATCTCGTTCAGGAGGGGCAACACATCTTTCCCTTTTGTCTGCTGGCCATAGACAATCCTGCAAGTAGCTGCAAAATCAGCCAAACACATCTCCTCATACTCTGGTGTTTCAGGTCTGGCTTTGTATTTGTCAGTCAAAGACGTCATCCACACATCTGCACATTCTGATGTTGTGTTCTCCAGGAACGAGAGGGGACGACTCATTTTCAATGCGTTGTCATCAGTCGGTATGAATATGACACCACGGGAACACTTTTTCATGTTAATGCCACATGCACAGGCCACACACTCCTGAGCACTGACCTCTCGCTTTTTTGAGTATGCCTGCATGATTTCCCTCATTTCATCACATTCGTTGACGTGGTCTCTGTTGGAGTTCTCAATGACTGTTTTGAGGTACTCGGACATTCCACCTTCTTTCTTGGTTATGTACTCTGTGAGATACACAATGCATCCGTGTGCGTTCAGTATGTACTGTATGTCGATATTTGCATCCCAGGCTTCTAGCAAAAACGGATTATATCCATTTACCCAGCAGTCTTTTGGGTCACGTTTCAGTATCACTGCACTGGATTTGTTCATGAGGTCGAGGCATCGTTCATACTCAATGTGTGTTAAATCGCATCGAGCCAGGAGCTGGTCTAAACTCAGGGAGGCTGTTTGAGGTTCATTCAACAACAAGTTCAGTGGTCTGAGCTTTTCTTTTGCTAGTTCCACGAGCAGTGGATCAAATTCCTCATCAGGTCTCGTTATCTCTTCGAGATCCATCCAAATCTGCATCCAGAGCTGCGAGTCTTGAAACATGTCTTTGAGTGGTTTTTGCTGTGCTTTTGCAGTTCTGTGACTTTTTTGTACAGTTCAGGTTGTTTATGTGGGTCAGGCAGCTGAGCTGTGATGTATTTGGACACAAAATCCAACACCGTCTGATCATCATCCTCATCAAACACAGGTGCACCTTCTATCCAAACGAGGCAGTGAATGTGTGGGCTTCCTCTGTGCTGAAACTCAACTCTGTAAAAGTAGTCAACAACTTTGCCGATGGGCTGTGCATGAGACAAGATGACATCTCTGAATAACGCCTCAACACGCTTATCAAACATGCGCATGGCTGTCACAGGATTGCTCCGCAGGATCTCACACTTTGCTGACCAGTCCAGACTTTCAAAATCCACATCTTCACCTTGCTGCCTTTTTATTGCTTCGATCACCTCAGGCCAACGCATTTCAGCTGCAGAGAATGTACAGAAGAAAGTGGGCTTTCCCAGCTGTCTGATCATGGCAAAGAGATCTTTTGTCGTTTTCTCCCAATAGGCTGGTGTTCCTCTCAGTGGCTGCATGAATCTGACTGCATCTCTGTTTCTCACCAGTCTCTCAACCTCTCGTTTATCTTGCAACATTCCTGAGGTGATTTTTTTCGTCCATCTCTGGTCAAAGGTTTTCCTTTACGTAACTGTATTGTCATGCTAGAAGTAGCCAAGTGTATTTCAGTCACAAACTGTGCAAAGAACAGGTAATTTGTGTCTGGCAAAACGTCCATCATTACAGAAGAGCCTCGCTTTGAAATAACCGCTGGGTGTCACTTTAATAGGTCTCTGTTCATCCAGTGTGTTTTGACCGGTAGGGAACTGAACAGGGAAAGCCATGGCCTCCAGTTTAGGTGTTCTGAAAAAGCTGACTGGACTGTTTCTTTCAGCGGGGGCAACAGAGTAGATTCCTTCACTAAAAGATAGTATTTCCTCTGCAACATCACATGGCTGAAGGCATGATTCCAGAGCAAAACCACCATTAGGCATGTCACCTTCCTGCTCATCATCAGCTCTCTGCTCCTTTGGTTGTTCACCATCACCGGACAACATGTCAACATCCTGTTCATTTTCAGGCTCATGTCCTGCCTCGCACAGTGCATCAGTCTCACACCTGTCAATTTGCATTAAATCAGCTTCATCATAATCATCATCCTCCATTGTTGCATTCTCACCATTGTCATCGTCCTCATCAGGAAGTGTTGGGTCACATAACTCTGCCTCATCTCTGATACTAATGTCTTGATACTGTGGGTGGATCTGTTTGAGTTTATGCAGCGCCTGCACTAGTTTAGACCAGGTAACAGTCTGAAACAGCTGGTGACCTCTGTAACACAATCGTCTCTTCAGTTTCACTCTCATGACCTGAGACTCACTTCTCAGTCTGGGTAACGCTTCCACTGTTTCCTGAACCTCCGAGGGAACACATATGACATTACCACGTATTAGATTCTGTTTGCCTTTGGGAAGAGGAATAATCTTGGCAAATGCTATGCACTTGGCTATGAGATGTCTCTCCAGTATGTTGAGATCACACAGTTCAGATGGAATATCAGCGAGCTGTAAGTTGTTAGCAACAGCAAGGCTTGGCATATTTCCATTTTTAAGGTGGTTATGACAGGTGTGACAGATCCACTCTCTCCTTCTCTCATCAGGCATCTTACACTGTTGTTCAGCTCTGCAGTCAGCATCACAAACATGGACATACTTTCCAGTCAGGCACCGAGCAACCATGTGTGGATTTCTGGCATAATTTGACCTTTTGCAAAGACGTACTTGGTTTTGAAAAGAAGCTTTATGGCAGACAGTGCACACATAAGTGGGACCGTTCTTTATTTGTGATCTGAAAAGCTTCATGGCCTCTTTGATCAAAGAGTTGTCATCCTCTGTCTCACATGTTGGTCTCATCTGTCTGTATTTCTTTTTTATTTTCATGGCACATCTCGTGTTCTGCATACTCCTGAACACAAGATTGTTCGCGTACCTGTCTCGCATCCGTTTTCTCATTAGTTGTCTGTGTCTTTCCCTGAACGATTTGTCGTTTTTATATCTCGTTCGGATATAAGATTGCTGTCTCTTTCTGAAGGCCACATTCTCTATGTATCGACTGGTTATGTAATTTTTTCGTTTCTCTCTGAAGTTAAAATTATTTTTATATTGGTTGGTAATAAATTGTATTTGCTTCTCTCTGAAGTCAGCATTCTCCCTGTATCGACTGCTGAGGAATCGTTTCTGTTTCTCTCTGAATTCAGCATTCTCCCTGTATCGACTGCTAAAGAATCGTTTATGTTTCTCTCTGAATTCAGCATTCTCCCTGTATCGATTGCTGAGGAATCGTTTCTGTTTCTCTCTGAATTCAGCATCCTCTCTGTACCGGGCTGTTATATACTTTTTTTTCTGTTTTCGTAATTCAGAGTTGTTTCGATAGATATTAGTAACAAACTCTTGTTTTCTTTGTCTGAATTCTTCATTAGAATATTTCCTGCTTGAGTCTGATTTTTTCTTTGCTTTAAATGTCTCATTTGAAGCATACTTTTCCCTCTCTTTCCTCTTTTGATTCTCCTTTTTCTGTGATACCTTTTCAGAGCGCATTAGCCTACTCTTATATTTTCTCCTTTGCTCTTTACTAAGTTTTTTCAGTATACGCGAGATGTCATGTGTGATATTATCACTGGCTGCAGTTTTTATCAATGGAGCAGATACGTTTGACTCACTGTGAGGAGCATCATGGGATGTGACAATGTTAGTGGACACTCCCTGTAATATGTTAACAGAGACATCACTGGCATCAGGGTTTACCTTTGCAGCAGAGTTTGGGTCATTCAGCAGAGCATCATGTGATCTGACAGAGTTCAAGTTGAACTGGCTCAATGGTTCTGGTTCAGTTTCCATATCAGTGGATACCTCATGTACGATGATATCAGTGACAACAGTGTTTATCTTTGCAGCACTCTTGTTTTGAGGAGCATCATCCAGCAGAGCAGTTGAAACAGCAGCAGCATGAGTTGTAGGTTGACTCTCTCTGTCTGGGATATTCTGATGGATGTCTGTGTTCACATCGTAAAACTTCACAGGCTTCAACTCATAGTTACTGGAGGACTGTGCGCCTGCCATTCTGTGACATGTCATAAGCCTGTCAATCATATCACTGAGACGTGTGAATGTTACCATGACAGCAGTACCAGGAGTGAGTGAACCCGGGGGGAGGGGCAAACCTTTAGCTGTTCTCGAGTGGGGGTCAAAAAATCCAAACCTGCCTGACCTGGTTCTGAATACTGCAATACACAACAGTCTCATCATCAGTAAACCATACTGCACTTCTGATAACAAGCAGCTCAGTCCTGCCTCAAGGTCCAGATAACTGTCTACAGCTCCAGGTAAAGGGTCTCCAAATGTGCCGTATCTGGAAAGGTGTGTCATGTCCACATAATGTATACACCTGCGTGCAGGAACTTCATCAGGGAGCTCATCTGTAGTCAGATAGATGTCATCATTGTCTAGCCTTTTCCTCACCTCTGAGTACATCACATTACTCTTATCCAAAACAAGGTCCAGGTCTGCTCTGGTCAGGTTTTCATTCTCATGAAGGAATGCAAGAAAGGTCAGTGAGTTACAGGTACACTGCTTATTTCTGTTTATGCCATATCTACTGGACGCCTGGCTGCGTGATGCACACACATGTCTTACAGAAGGCTGATGTCCCAGGTCCACACAGTCTGCATGAGAAGGTCCTGCAACACATGGTTCATCTCTATGATGTCCTGGTTTTACGATGTCAGCATTAGATACCTTTGGTACACTTGTCTCATCACTTTGACCTCTGTGGTTTACCTGGTTTACATTAGAAGGTCCTGCTACACATTGAGCATCACTATGTCCTCTCTTGATAACATCAGCATAAGATACCTGTGGTACAGATGATGTATCGTGTTGACCTTCCTGTTTCACACTTTGAACATGAGATGCTGCAGACATGTTTACTTCTCCACTGCTCTGAGGACCATCATATTCTGCTTCTTTAGTTGGTTCACAGGGAAACTTGTTTGACCTCTGCCAGCGCAGGCGTGCAGCTTGAGACTTCTTATTTTTCTTTGGCATTGTTTTAATGCTCCAAGACCACAAATATATTTTCTGTTATTTATTTTCTACACACCAAGATATTAAACACAATATGAATGAACAGTTAATGTCACAGGATCAGAATAAAGAAAAACCTGTGCCTGCTTATAGTGATCAAGAGCACTTAGGATGACAAATTAACTCACTGAAAAGAGTTAACGTTTCAAAACTATTCTGTTTATAACTATTAATCAAAGGAACAGACTTAACTGTGGCCAAAAACCCTGTGGAAATATATGTGATATACAACACTATCAAGAGATCTGTATTAATGTTCAAATTCAGTGTACTGAGATTGGGATCGTAGCTTTATATTTATTTTTGTGATACAAATAACTTTAATGTCAAATTCAATAACGCAAGCTCAGTTAAATTCCTCAAACAGTCTGAATATATTCAGGTTTAAATATATATATAAACTATGATCAAATAATCCACTTGGTTGATGAATTACAGTATATGAGGGGTTAAACAACAACAAAGCACTTATATAGCTTACTGATTGCAAACAGGCGTTTTTATGTGAATCAGGAACAATGCATATAATTCGGTGTTACTTGTACTTATTTACACCAGTTGAGTCAAATTGATTGTGGCCACTCAATTATGAAGATATCTGCAATCAAAACCTTTGGGTACACATCTGCAGAGCAAAATGTTCAGTGACAACTACACTTCTTAGTGTAAATATGGACTTTCACTTCAATCTTATTTCTTGTTTTACAAGAACAGTCAGGGGCGGGCTGGGGTTGAAATTCAGCCCGGGAGCTTGGTTTGGAGAGGCCTTTTATCCGATCGCACGAAGGGCACAAGTAGAACCGTAATTTAATTTAAACACAAATACTTTATTTTCAACCAACAAAACTACTGTGTGTGTGTGTGTGAAAAAATACCTGTTCAATATACTGTACAAACTGCTGCTCCTCCTTTCTCTCTCTCTCTCCCTCCCTCCCTCTTCTCCTCCTCTTCTTTCTCCTCTCCCTGTTTAATCCTCCTTTTTCTACTCCTCTTCCTCCTCTTCTTTCTCCTCCCCTCTTCTTTCTCCTCTTCATCTTCTTTCTCCTCTCCCTGTTAAATCATCCTCTTTCTCCCCCTCCTCTTCTTTCTCCTCCTCCTCCTCTTCTTTCTCCTCTCCCTGTTTAATCCTCCTTTTTCTCCTCCTCCTCTTCTTTCTCTCTCTCTGTGTAATCCTCCTTTTTCTACTCCTCCTCTTCTTTCTCCTCTCCCTGTTTAATCCTCCTTTTTCTACTCCTTCTCCTCCTCTTCTTTCTCCTCTCCCTGTTGAATCCTCCTCTTTCTCCTCCTCCCCCTCTTCTTTCTCCTCCTCTTCATCTTCTTTCTCCTCTCCCTGTTAAATCCTCCTCTTTCTCCCCATCCTCTTCTTTCTCCTCCTCCTCCTCTTCCTTCTCCTCTCCCTGTTTAATCCTCCTTTTTCTACTCCTTCTCCTCCTCTTCTTTCTCCTCTCCCTGTTTAATCCTCCTCTTTCTCCTCCTCCCCCTCTTCTTTCTCCTCCTCTTCATCTTCTTTCTCCTCTCCCTGTTTAATCCTCCTCTTTCTCCTCCTCCTCTTCTATCTCCTCTCCCTGTTTATTCCTCCTCTTTCTCCTCCTCCTCTTCTTTCTCCTCCTCCTCCTCTTCGTCCTCTTCCTCCTTCTCCTCCTCCTCCTTCTCCTCCTCCTCCTCCTCCTGTCCCTCCTCATCTGTCCCTCTCTCCTCCTCACTCTCATGACTGGCATTATCTGTGTCTAACATTAACAGCAACAATGATAACATTTATAGTACTTTTGCAAATAATTCAGTGTTAGAACACAAACAAAATCTAAAATTCAATTTAAGAAAAGTGCAGCGCGCGCACACACACACACACACACACACACACACACACACTAATGCAGAAACATAACAGGAAATATCCATCCATCCATCCATTTTCCGCTTATCCTGTATTTAGGGTCACGGGGGGGGGGCTGGAGCCGATCCCAGCTGTCATTGGGCGAAGGCAGGGTACACCCTGGACAGGACGCCAGTCTATCACAGGGACAGGAAATATAGCTGTATTATATTATATATATATTTATAATTTTAAATTATATCTTTAAAACAGAATGTTATTTATTTATTTATTATTGCAATGAATTTTAGTGTTTTATGGTCAGTTGGTAGCCTATGGATTTTATTTTTAATTGACAAAGCAAATTAATGATTTATTTATTGTGTAACTTTACTGATAGCTCTGTCTGTGTCCTGAAACACAAACACTATATTGTCTGGGTCTGGGA
>JARXKY010000045.1:0-129389 GCA_029853015.1 Chelidonichthys spinosus
ATAAATAAATGCCAACTCATGGTGGAAACCGAAGTACACGACAAATACAACTGCCTGTTGTGTGGCACCGGTTTTGCAGTAGTAAAAAAAAAAACAAACACACATTTAATAAAAAAACAAACAAAAAAAACACACGCACACAATACAAGTTTGCATTTCTTAAACACGCTTGCCCCAGCTATTAAAAACAGACCTCTATAAGACAATACATTCTCGCACAGGCTGCACGTGTACTCATTAACATACGGTATATCAAACACAGCCACGTCACACGCGCTTAAAGACTCGTGAAAGTCTGCATGACGAGCAAAAATATCCATCATATCTCTCTTGTCCGTTCAAACTGTTCAACTTGAAACTGCATCAGTACCGTAAAAAAAGTCATGGTAAAAGGCAGAGCATGACAAAGCTATTTACCTAAAGGCCACCGCCCAGCCAGCCAGTTAAAGCCCGCTAGCTAGCTAGCTACCTGGCTAGGTAGCTACTTAGCTAGCGGCCTTTAGCTAACGACCCTTAACTCAACCACCCAGGACAATAAAAGTTAAAAGGAAAACACGTAATTATTTTTACCATAATGACCACTATTAACTTTAAGAAAGACAATATGTACCAGTGTTGACAATGTGGAATATCTGTGAGAACGCTGAGTAACGACCGCAATACATATACAATTAATAAATACATGCAAACTCATGGTGTAAACCGAAGCACACGACACATACAACTGCCTGTGCTTTCACCGGCCCACCCGCGGGCCGTTTTCCACCAGTGGCTCACACCGTGAAACAAACTGAAGGTGAAAGTCAGAGCATGACAAAGCCATTTACCTCAGGGCCACCAGCCAGCAAACCAGTTAAAGTCCGCTAGCTAGCTAGCTACCTGGCTATAGGCTACTTAGCTAGCGGCCTTTAACTCAACCACACAGGACAATAAAAGTTATAAAACACACATAATACTTTTACCATAGTGACCACTATTAACTTTAAGAAAGACAATATGTACCAGGGTTGACAATGTCATGAGCTGTATCAACCTATGCGGTTGCTCGCTAACAAACAAAGCTACGACTAGGGATGTGACGCTCGAAGCTGATGTTTCGAAACAGTGTCGAGCTTCCGGAACGCAAGTGTTTCGGACAGTGATTCGAAATGTGGTTCAAAACGCCCTTGTCACGTGACCACAGGCTTCGTAGCGTTTCATTCAGGTTTCAATCTGTTTTCCTCAGGTGGCGCTTGCCGCGCGAGGCAATTGCCTAATTAAACAGCTGGTTAATCTAAAACACAAAGCCCCAGAATGCTTAAAAGCCATTCAAACACATCTCATCTTTGTGGGTTTTTGTGAAATATAAATTAAATCCCACGGTGTTGTGACTAGCAGGGAATGCCCAAAATGTGTTAAGTTAAAGTAAACATATAAAATGTAAGATATATTAGAAATACTAGTATATGACCACCACGAGATTCGAACTTCGGTCGCCCGATTCTAAGCTCTAGGCGTTACCATTGCGCCACCGTACTTGCGATAGCAGACATGGGTAAACATATTAAAGTCACAAAAGCAAAAACTTGTACATCTAAAATGTTGGCAAGAGAGGAGAGTTGTTTAGCCACATTTAAGTGTAATGGCAAACAAATATTTGTGTATTCCAGCAACAAGTGTGCCTTGTGAAAGGATTTTTTCCAAGGCTGGGGAGGTTTTGTCCAAAACCAGATACCGACTTAATGCCAAGACTGCAGAACAACTATTATTCTTAAATAAAAATGTATCTTGACATACAAAAAATGTGTTTTTATTTGTCCATTTTGAACCTGATTAGCATAGCCAAACTTTCCCAATTCGTTTATCCTTTCCCTACAACATGTTCTCAAGAAAAAGCCTGGGCCATCAGCCTACATTTTAAAACAGAATCATGTAGGCTACTATGAACCTGAAATAACAAAACATCTGGCAAATTTCGATTAAAAAAAATTCTATTTAAAA
This sequence comes from Chelidonichthys spinosus, assembly GCA_029853015.1. Classification (NCBI taxonomy): domain Eukaryota; kingdom Metazoa; phylum Chordata; class Actinopteri; order Perciformes; family Triglidae; genus Chelidonichthys; species Chelidonichthys spinosus. The sequence goes on from JARXKY010000045.1 coordinate 1,981, forward strand.
ACACTGTTGGTGGCACTTCTTGGGAATTGAACTCCGGACTTTCGGGTGTACGACACGATTGTTCACCATTAGGCCACGTTACTTTTCGCGGTTGGGCTGACTACCTGACAGCTATTTAAATTCTCTGTCTGAACCAGTTGAGTTTCACAGTCAAATTGTTATGTTAGCAAAACTGGCCACTAGATGTCACCATGGAGAACCAGGTTTCGGATTGTTTCGAAACCTCGACACAATTCCGGCGCAATTGCTTCGAACGCTTCGCTGTTTCACAAAGCCTCGTTCTGCCCATCCCTAGCTACGACATGGCCGACATCCCAAGCTAACGTGTGCATGCTCAATACAAATACATATTCATTAATAGTTAAAATAACTCACGGTCCGTTCGTCCGAAGCACCAAAAGATGTCCAATGTAGTCTCCTCTAGTTGTCCAAAGTCCAAAGGGTCGAAAGCCAAGCCAAAATCCAAAAGCCAAATATCCAAATTCTCTCTCGAGATTCAAAACCGCCGCTCGGAAAGACCTGGAATATCAGACTGGACGGTTGAATACGCAACGTCGTCACTACTATCTCACATTAGCCAATCACAGCGCTTCAAAAATGGGGCGAGCCCGTACGTCACAGATTCGACATGCCCAGACATAAAAAAAATAACGCAACGAACATAAAGAGGCTCACTTAAAAAAAATAAAAAAATAACGCAACGACAGGAAGTCAACAAAATAAAAGCTCTCTATAAATAATACACTTATAAAATATTAAAGCAAAATCAAACATGATTTATACTGACATATTAAAAAAAAAACTTAGTACGATGTTCCTATGTTTACAAACGTATGTAGTGGATTAATTAATCACAAACGAGTATTAAAATGTACACAACACATTGTAGTATGAAAACATACATTTGGGTGATATAACAGCATTAAGTAGCCATTCTCTGACAAACAATATAACACAATGCACACTTGTGAACATAAACTACAAACTACATTCAAAACACTAGAATTGTCAGTAACCAAACATAGATACACACAAATAAAAATACATACAAAATAAGATATGGTACTTAGCCAAAATAAATAAATACTAAATAAGCTGTGAACTTGATAACATTAATTATAACGTTATTAACGTGATAATATTGCTGCAGAAATAAACTGTAGCCCACACCTTATGATGAAAAATATATAAAAAGGAAATTATAAGTAGGCTACTTACATTATCCTGCTAACGTTGTTCACTGTCTGTTGCTGGTCTCAGTCTCTTCTGGCAATTAAGCACCAGATTCAAATAAAATTGGCGGTGGGCTATTACCGCGGCTTCCGGAGGCGTAATCCAGCGGAACGAACCAATGAGAGAAATAATGGTGCGTTCCATTTACCTCGGAAGCCGGAGCTGGGAATGACGTCACGCCCGATTTATCACCGTTTCAGTTACAAAGACGGAAAAAAGTAGCCAACGGCCAAAAACGGAAGAGATACAACATGGCTACAGCTACAAAAGTTATTTTCGCGCTTGCCTTGTCTGAATATAAACACCTTCTGGACAAATATCCGGTCCTTCTGCAACCTGCAAAAACGGTGGATTAAGAGAAACACAAAGTCTTTCTACGTATTTCATTGTTTACAAAAATTATCGATCGCCCTTTGATCGGTCATCAATAACGTTACTGTTTACAAATCGGGCTTGTGTGGATCGTCCGACCCGGAGCAGATGACATGACAGTGTTCCAAAGTAAAGGTAAACAATCGCGCTCTTCAAGCTAACTTTAGCTAACGTACTACTGTTGACAAATACTACAATATCAGTTAAACTCTTACCTCAAGATCTCGCTAAGAAGACAGCAATGCCCGCATCTCTCCAGTCGCTTCGTATCCGCACAATCAACTTTACTGCTATAGTTTCATTGGGTAAACGCCTCACCAAGTGAGTCGTTGTCCGTTTGTTTACATCTGCGTCCGCATGAGATCACGTGACACGAATCTCACGCGATACTGTCAGCAGTGAAACATACGTTAGAAATGGAATATATTACTATTAACCTTGTTCAAACTATTAGAAATAATTTCACTTTTTTCATTAATCCTTTCAAGGAATGGAACTGGTGATTTATTTTCTAACAAATGTATTGTAATGTAAGGCACTGAAAAACCCTAAAAACAAACTTAAGGCAAACTAAACAGTTGCAGTTTTATAAATGTAAACTGCAGTGTAAAACAATTTATGGACAAATAAACCATTTCTGTTTAATCATATACATCCTAACACAAAATATTAGTGGAGTGCAAAATGTGTGTTAATGGACATTCAAAACGATAATAACAACCTATTTAAGTACTGAACAGACCTATCCAAACTGTTGGATAGGTCGCTGTTCTCTTTTTTGACAAAACTGAGTGACTAAACATTGATATCAACCTTCTAACTATTGTAAACATACATTTAAATGCCCATCTCATTGAAACTTGTATTAAATTAAATATTTAACCTAAATCTACAAACAGACACACACTTAGAAATCACACATCAATAATCACGCTTGCAACCTCCCTTTATTTATTTACAGTATTACATAATAATTAAAAAACAGGATCTAAAAACACATTCGATACCAAAAATGACTTCCGACTTTGATGTTCACACTATTTGCAATTTTCTTATGAATTTACATTCTGCACAAAAGACAAAATTTCTACATCAGTGTCCATTGTCCAGTCTAGTTCAAACTTGTCAAGATTCATATGTGTCCCACCCTCAACGCATCTACACTGCAATATTGACTCACAATCAAAGCGCTACTAAATGGCAACATGAAATGTGACTGATTTTATTCCATTTTTCTGAAGAACAACCAGCCCTTTACGTTGGGCATACGTAAATGAAATATTTTTTGCTAGATAGACTATGTGGAGATGTACAAAAATCCTCTTGGACCCACTGCCTAAAGTCAACATGCAGTGGGCAAAATCAATGTTTTAAACCCACTGTGTAACTCACTCATTCCTCTCACTCACTAATCCATGCAGAGCGGAAGACACACAGGCAGCAACCACTAGGGGGAGGCAGAGGTCTATCAGTGAGACATGGAGAAGGTTGTCAGCTCTGTGACTGTAAATAGACGGTGAATGGAAGGAGCTTCTGTCTCTGTTTAATGCAGTTCCAGTCTGCTTTCCACCAGATCAACCGTCATAAACCTTTCCACACCTGCTAATGACTTTATACATTGTCTAATCTGTTCCAAATTTTACATGCACCTCAGACAGCTTTCAGTTGAACCTTCGCCATAAACATCAAAACTATAATAACTATTATAAACACGGTCCCAGTGTCGTGGGACTTTGCACCCCAGTCGAGCATGACAACTTCAATCGTCTAATATGGTGATTGATGCGACACTTCAGGCAAGGGACGACCGGCTGCATGGCGGTGGCCGGGGACGACAGGCACCAGCCGTGGCGGGGGCCAGGGACGACAAAAAATCATCGAAAGGTCTTACATAAGTCCTATGGGAACGTGATTACGAAGCCCTGAACATGGACGAAATTCATGCTTCGCCACAATACTCTAAACTGTTATAACTTCAATGTACATTGTCTGATATGATCAAAACTTCACATATTTGTCAAGAGTACCACCCTAAACACATCTGCACTGCAATATTGACTCATATTTAGAGCACCACCTACTGGCAATAGAAAGTGTTACGTTTTATACTTCAGTGCACTCTTCCTAGCAGCATTATCAGATTCACCTCAAACTTGGTCATAATGTACTCAAGTCTTCAGTGATAAATACCCATCAAAAGGTCTTGCATAAGTCAAAGGGCGTGGCCGGGACGGCGTCCTGAACATGGACGAAATTCATGCTTCGCCACAATACTCTAAACTGTTATAACTTCGGTGTCCATCGTCCGATCTGGTTCACAATCAGAGCGCCACCTATTGGCGACATAAAATGTCATGTTTTTACACCCGTATAAGGCCCCAGTGTCATGGAACTTTGCACCCAAGTCGAGTATGAAAACTTCACTCATCTGACACAGTGATGGACGGGACGATTCAGGCAAGGGACGACCAGTGGCGTGCCGATGGCCATGGCGGTGGCCGGGGACGACCCGTGCCGTGGCGGTGGCCGGGGACGACAGACGCCAGCCGTGGCGGTGGCTGGGGACGACCCGCGCCGTGGCGGTGGCCGGGTACGACGGGGGACGACTGGCCACGTGGCGGTGGCCGGGGACGACCCGCCCCGTGGCGGTGGCAAGGCCAGGCGGTCCGACACGTCAGGCGGCCGTAGCACTAACCGAGTTACGTGCCATGCGAGGGCCCGTTATCACTGCTCGCAGTTTTAATTAGGGCCCGAGCGCCGACAACGTCGGGCTGCGAAGCCCTATTGAAACCTTACGGATTATTATTAGGGCCAGAGCACCGACAACGTCGGGCAGCGAAGCCCTATTGAAACTGTAGTGTTTATTAGGGCCCGAGCGCCGACAACGTCGGGCTGCGAAGCCCTATTGAAACTGTAAGGATTCTTCTTTTTATTATTTCGTAAGTTTGACGGCCTTTTTGGGGGCCTTAGCATCAAAATTAGCTTAAAAGAATTGGTGTGCACATGTAGACTGGCGAAAAATTTGATATTTTAAAGGTTTCATAGTGGGCCACAAAAAAATGCGCCACCTAACGCGTGTTAGGCCAGCCCCAGCACACCGTAACTCTAATTGACACAAAATTCGCCACACATGTGCAGGCAAGTGTGCTCTACAAAAAATCCTCTTGGAGTACTAAAGTCCGCCTACCGAAATTTTCCGCCATTTTGAATTTTGTGAAAAACACGTTTTTGCTAATTTCTCCAAAACCGTAGATCCGATTCTCACCGAATTTGCTGTGCGTCATCATTAGACCACGTTGGGCAAAGGCCATCAAAATCTTTTTAAAATGTCGTTGCGTTCACAAGTTATTAGCCAATGAACATCAGAGGGGCGGGGCTCTAGCAATCAATAGATATAACTCCACAATATTTAACCCAATCGTCACGAAACTTGCAGCATATGTTGAGATAACTCCCTGGAACATATCCTGAAAGTTTTATTAAAATTGACCACTCTGGGGTGCTACAGTAAATCAGCCAATTTTTCAATTGAAAGGTTTGTATTTTAATGAACTCCTCCTACACCGTTAATCCGATTCCTACCAAACTTTGTGAGCCTGTTCTAGAGGCCTCGACGATTAAAAATCATCGAAAGGTCTTGCAAAAGTCCTACGGGAGCGCAATTACGGCGCCCTGAACATGGACGAATTTCATGCTTCGCCACAATACTCTAAACTGTTATAACTTCAGTGTCCATCATCCGATCTGGTTCAAACTTCTCACGTTTGATGAGAGTCCCACCCTGAACACGTCTGCACTGCAATATTGACTCACAATCAGAGCGCCACCTATTGGCAGCATGAAATGTCATGTTTTTACACTCATATAAGGACATAACTCCACAATTTGTAACCCAATCATCACAAAACTTGCAGGATATGTTGAAATATGTCCCTGGAACATATCCTGAAAGTTTTATTAAAATTGACCACTCAGGGGCGCTACAGTAAATCAGCCATTTTTCAATTGTAAGCTTTGTATTTTAACGAACTCCTCCTACACCGTTAATCTGATTCCTACCAAACTTTCTGAGCCTGTTCTAGAGGCCGCGACGATTAAAAATCATCAAAAGGTCTTACAGAAGTCAAAGGGCGTGGCCGGGACGGCGTCCTGAACATGGACGAAATTCATGCTTCGCCACAATACTCTAAACTTCGGTGTCCATCGTCCGATCTGGTTCAAACTTCTCAAGTTTGATGAGAGTCCCATCCTGAACACGTCTGCACTGCAATATTGACTCAAAATCAGAGCGCCACCTATTGGCGACATAAAATGTCATGTTTTTACACCCGTATAAGCTCCTAGTGTCATGGAACTTTGCACCCCAGTTGAGCATGAAAACTTCACTCATCTGACACAGTGATGGACGGGACGATTCAGGCAAGGGACGACCAGTGGCGTTGCGATGGCCGGGGACGACCCGCGCCGTGGCGGTGGCTGGGGATGACAGACGCCAGCCGTGGCGGTGGCCGGGGACGACCCGCGCCGTGGCGGTGGCCGGGAACGACCGGGGACGACTGGCAACATGGCGGTGGCCGGGGACGACCCGCCCCGTGGCGGTGGCCAGGCCAGGCGGTCCGACACGTCAGGCGGCCGTAGCACTAACCGAGTTACGTGCCATGCGAGGGCCCGTTATCACTGCTCGTTCTTTTTATTTCGCAAGTTCGACGGCCTTTTTGGGGGCCTTAGCATCAAAATTAGCTTAAAAGAATTGGTGTGCACATGGGGACTGGCGAAAAATTTGATATTTTAAAGGTTTCATAGTTGGCCACCAAAAGGTGGCTCTCTAGCGCCACCTAACGTGCGTTAGGCCAGCCCCAGCACACCGTAACTCCAATTGACACAAAATTTGGTAGACATGTGCGGGCAAGTGTGCTCTACAAAAAATCCTCTTGGAGCACCAAAGTCCGCCTACCGAAATTTTCCGCCATTTTGAATTTTGTGAAAAACACGTTTTTGCTAATTTCTCCTAAACCGTAGATCCGATTCTCACCAAATTTGCTGTGCGTCATCATTAGACCAAGCTGGGCAAGTGCCATCAAAAGCTTTTTAAAATGTCGTTGCGTTCACAAGTTATAAGCCAATGAACATCAGAGGGGCGGGGCTCTAGCAATCAATAAATATAACTCTACAATATTTAACCCAATCGTCACGAAACTTGCAGGATATGTTGATATAACTCCCTGGAACATATCCTGAAAGTTTTATTAAAATTGACCACTCGGGGGCGCTACAGTAAATCAGCCATTTTGTGCCATTTTAGGCCATTTTAGCTAATTGTAGGCTTTGTATTTTAACGAACTCCTCTTACAGCGTTGATCCGATTCATGCCAAACTCGCTGAGACTGTTCTAGAGGCCTCAACGATGCAAAATCATCGAAAGGTTTTACAAAAGTCTAAGGGCGTGGCCAGGACGGCGTCCTGAACTTGGACAAATTTCATGCTTTGACCACAAAAATCTAAACTGTTATAACTTCAATGTACATTGTCTGATATGATCAAAACTTCACATATTTATCAAGAGTCCAACCCTGAACACATCAGCACTGCAATATTGACTCATATTCAGAGCGCCACCTAGTGGCTATAGAAAGTGTTACGTTTTATACTCTTCCAAGCAGCATTATCAGATACACCTCAAACTTGGTCACCATGTACTCAAGTCTTAAGTGATGAAAATGTATCAAAAGGTCTTACATAAGTCAAAGGGCGTGGCCAGGGCATTGCGTTTTGCCAGTGTAAACGAAGTCATTGTAACTTCAGCATACACTGTCCAATCTACTCGAAACTTGCAGGATGTGTTGACATCTTTCCCTGGAACATATCCTGAAAGTTTTATTAAGATTGACCACTCGGGGGCGCTACAATTAATCAGCCATTTTAGGTCATTTTTTCCATTTTACCAATTGTAGGGATTGTATTTTAACGAACTCCTCTTACAGCGTTCATCCATTTACTGCCAAAGTCACTGAAACTGTTTTACAGGCCTCACCGATGCAAAATCATCGAAAGGTCTTACAAAAGTCAAGGGGCGTGGCCAGGGCTTGCGTTTTGGCCAGTGTACAGGAAGTTGTTGTAACTTCAGGATACAATGTCCAATCTGCTCAAAACTTGACATGTTTGATTAGAGTCTCACCCTGAGCACGTATGCACTGTAATATTGACCTCAGGTCAGCGCCACCTGATGGTACCTGGAAATATCATGTTTTTACACTTTTACGGCTCCTTTTCGGATATTGAACACCTTTAACGTTGACGTCCCTGCATGAAATTTTGTATGTACATAGAACATGTAGAGATGTACAAAAAAGCCTTTTGGACCCATGCCCTAAACCCAACAGGAAGTCAGCCATTTTGCATTTAATGTGCAATTTTAAGCGATTTTTCGCCTCTTTCATGCAGTATATTTTAACGAACTCCTCCTAGACTGCTGATCCGATTCCTACCAAACTTTATGAGCCTGTTCTAGAGGCCTTAATGATTAAAAATCATTAAAAGGTCTTACATAAGTCAAAGCGCGTGACAAGCACCACCCCACGAACACGGACGGATTTCATGCTTCACAACACACTAAACTGTTCCGATCATGTTCAAACTTCTCACGTTTGATGACAGTCCCACCCTGAACACGTCTGCACTGCAATATTGACTCACAATCAGAGCGCCACCTAGTGGCAACATAAAATGTCATGTTTTTACACCAGTATAAGGTCCCAGTGTCGTGGAAGTTTGCACCCCAGTCTAGCAAGACAACTTCAATCGTCTGATACGGTGATGGACGCGACGATTCAGGCAAGGGAGGACCGGCTGCATGGCAATGGCCGGGAACGACGCCCGCCGTGGCGGGGGCCGGGGACGACAGGCGCCAGCCGTGGCGGTGGCCGGGTACGACCGGGGACGACTGGCCACGTGGCGGTGGCCGGGGACGACCCGCCCCGTGGCGGTGGCAAGGCCAGGCGGTCCGACACGTCAGGCGGCCGTAGCACTAACCGAGTTACGTGCCATGCGAGGGCCCGTTATCACTGCTCGCAGTTTTAATTGTAACAGTATTTTCTTACTGTGAATTATTAGTAGTTTTACTATCATAGAGTATTCTTCTGTATGGTACTAGTTCTTTAACTGTAACAGTATGTTTAATGTGTTGTACTAGTACTTTTACTCAGAGGTGGTAAGTAATGAATTACAAATACTTACTTTACTTATGTAGAATTCTCAGGTATCTGCACTTGAGTGTGTATTAGTACTACTGGTACTTCAGCAGTCAAGGCTTCCTCCAACACTACGTACACTGACTGCAGGGCTGTTTTCATAAAACTCATTCCAACACAGTTTTTTACTCTTGAATAGTTCACATGAAATTCAAGGAGCCTTCAATGACATTCAAGGTCTTGTTTGGTAAAAATAAAGAAAAACAATATTTTTACCACCACCTGTGTCTTTTTATTTGCTTCTTCCAATGCAATCCCTATGAGGATTCAGGAGATTTCAGTGACACTCTGCCATTATCATACTTTATACATGGATTCATAAGAAGGCTCTCCTTCTCTGGCAGGGTTCATCCACACGAGGCTATCAGCAGATATGGCTGCCCTGTCATTTAGGAGCCACACCACTTTATCCCGCAAGACATGCAGATTTAGGGTTGCAACAAAATGAGCTGCTGTAATCGGAGCAGAAGTCACATTCCAGGGTCGCAGAGTGAATTTGAAATAGTCACTGAACTGCAGCCGCTTTGTTGTGCATGATGATGATTAAAAAGACACGACCACCAGCTGACTGCTCCTTCTAATTTCACTCTATTTATAGGGATGCTGATGAAGTGAGAGTGTGGTTCCAGATGTGGGAGCCACTCTCCTCCTCCTCCTCCTCCTCCTCCTCCTCCTCCTCTGCAGGAGGGTGGAGGGGTCGCGGTGAGTGTGTGGAGGAGAAATTTGGCATGTGGCCTCGAAAAGCAACAGAAGGAGAGGAGATGATTTAGTTTTGGAGACGGTGTGGAGCAGCAGAGGAGTCTGAAGCAACGAGACGTTTATCAGGATGAAGAGCGCTGGGGCCGTTCTGTTAACGCTGTGTCTTCATCACATGTCCTTTTCTTCATCGCAGGTGAGTACAGGTGACTTCAACAACACGTCTCGGGGTTTCCACTGAGACACTTTCATTGTCTTTGCATCCAGTCATTTTTTAGACACGTTTCACTAAGTCCTCACTCACTATATAATGATACTGTGGCGATACAACGTACAGGTTAGAGTTCAGTGCGATGAGAATAATGCATACTTTATGCATTGGTACAATTATCTCACAGAAATGTATCATTTCAGTGTTCTTCTCAGATTGTTGCTGTTTTTGGTGAAATGTTGGATATTTTCATGAAAAATGATAAAATTTGATTGAACTGCTCATAACTCTACGTAACATACTACAGTGTAGAAATACTCTGTAACAAGTATCAGAATTAAAATATACTTAAAATACGAAAAGGAAAAGTACTCATTGTGCAGAATAGGATATATGATATTATTTCATTATAAGTATTGATACATTAATATGTTCATCACTTAAATGTTGGAGCTGATTAAGGTGGAGCTCTTATTAATTACTGTATATCCTGATGGTAGTTTAATCTATAATACTACATCACTTCATTACAATACTTGGTAAATGTACTTCCTTTCCACCACTGAGGTCTTAACCTGTGGTGAAGTCACAAGTAAACTTGATTGTTCTTTAAAGGTTTGAGGATTCTTTATTTTTAAAATTGTGATTTATGTATTAATACACTTAAATGATGAAAGCTAAAGTTCGCAGAGCAAAAACAATTTCTTTTTTATTTCAGCTGCTGATAGTCTAGGATGTGATCATAGAACATTTTTGTGGACCTTTATTTTGTCTTAAGAAAAAACATATTTGTCAAGTTATTGCTTCATACTCAGTTGGAATATTATACAACACAAGCCCTAGGCTACCAGCTGATGAACAGTTGGTTAAGAGAATGAGATCACTAAAGGGACAAAAAGCTGACAGGCAGCGATGGTTTGTACAACTTTGATATTCAGATATTTGTCATAAATAAGAGAAGACTTTTTGGAATGGAAGGAGCTAAAGCATTTTTTTAAAATAAAAACAAACTCTATAGAGTATCTAAAAACCTTTGTGAATGGTGAATTAAACAGAAAAAAATCAAGTTATTCATGATGAAGTGATTACTATCCTGGTTATTGGTGTCCAAAGATGTACATCACTTTGTTTTACTTTTTAGATTTGAGCTCCTTTGGTTGTTTGAGTGAAGTCTCTTCTAAAAACCCTTCATGTATTTTATCATTAACATGGGTATTTCATTTCATTCATAGTATTATTATTAGGGCCCGAGCGCCGACAACGTCGGGCTGCGAAGCCCTATTGAAACTGTAAGGATTCTTCTTTTTATTATTTCGCAAGTTCGACGGCCTTTTTGGGGGCCTTAGCATCAAAATTAGCTTAAAAGAATTGGTGTGCACATGTAGACTGGCGAAAAATTTGATATTTTAAAGGTTTCATAGTGGGCCACAAAAAGGTGGCTCTCTAGCGCCACCTAACGCGTGTTAGGCCAGCCCCAGCACACCGTAACTCTAATTGACACAAAATTCGCCACACATGTGCAGGCAAGTGTGCTCTACAAAAAAATCCTCTTGGAGTACTAAAGTCCGCCACCGAAATTTTCCGCCATTTTGAATTTTGTGAAAAACACGTTTTTGCTAATTTCTCCAAAACCGTAGATCCGATTCTCACCGAATTTGCTGTGCGTCATCATTAGACCACGTTGGGCAAATGCCATCAAAAGCTTTTTAAAATGTCGTTGCGTTCACAAGTTATTAGCCAATGAACATCAGAGGGGCGGGGCTCTAGCAATCAATAGATATAACTCCACAATATTTAACCCACTCGTCACGAAACTTGCAGGATATGTTGAGATAACTCCCTGGAACATATCCTGAAAGTTTTATTAAAATTGACCACTCGGGGGCGCTACAGTAAATCAGCCATTTTGTGCCATTTTAGGCCATTTTAGCTAATTGTAGGCTCTGTATTTTAACGAACTCCTCTTACAGCGTTGATCCGATTCATGCCAAACTCGCTGAGACTGTTCTAGAGGCCTCAACGATGCAAAATCATCGAAAGGTCTTGCAAAAGTCTAAGGGCGTGGCCAGGACGGCGTCCTGAACTTGGACAAATTTCATGCTTTGACCACAAAAATCTAAACTGTTATAACTTCAATGTACATTGTCTGATATGATCAAAACTTCACATGTTTATCAAGAGTCCAACCCTGAACACATCAGCACTGCAATATTGACTCATATTCAGAGCGCCACCTAGTGGCTATAGAAAGTGTTAAGTTTTATACTTCAGTGAGCTCTTCCTAGCAGCTTTATCAGATTCACCTCAAACTTGGTCATCATGTACTCAAGTCTTCAATGATGAAGAGTCATCAAAAGGTATTGCATAAGTCAAAGGGCGTGGCCAGTGCGTGACGTTTTGTCCAGTGTACAGGAAGTCATTGTAACTTCAGCATACAATGTCCAATCTGCTCGAAACTTGCAGTATGTGTTGACATCTTTCCCTGGAATATATCCTGAAAGTTTTATTAAAATTGACCACTCGGGGGTGCTACAGTTAATCACCCATTTTAGGCCATTTTTCCCATTTTACCGATTGTAGGGATTGTATTTTAACGAACTCCTCTTACAGCGTTCATCCATTTACTTCCAAACTCGCTGAGACTGTTCTATAGGCCTCAACGATATAAAATCATCGAAAAGTCTTACATAAGTCAAGGGGCGTGGCCAGGGCTTGCGTTTTGGCCAGTGTAGAGGAAGTTGTTGTAACTTCAGGATACAATGTCCAATCTGCTCAAAACTTGACATGTTTGATTAGAGTCTCACCCTGAGCACGTATGCACTGTAATATTGACCTCAGGTCAGAGCGCCACCTGATGGTACCTGGAAATATCATGTTTTTACACTTTTACAGCTCCTTTTAGGATATTGAACACCTGTAACTTTGACGTACCTGCATGACACTTTGTATGTACATAGAACATGTAGAGATGTACAAAAAAGCCTCTTGGACCCATGCCATTTTGCATTTAATGTGCAATTTTAAGCGATTTTTCGCCTCTTTCATGCAGTCTATTTTAACGAACTCCTCCTAGACTGCTGATCCGATTCCTACCAAACTTCATGAGCCTGTTATAGAGGCCTCAATGATTAAAAATCATTAAAAGGTCTTACATAAGTCAAAGGGCCTGACAAGCACGACCCCACGAACACGGACGGATTTCATGCTTCACAACACTCTAAACTGTTATAACTTCAATGTACATTGTCCGATCATGTTCAAACTTCTCACGTTTGATGAGAGTCCCACCCTGAACACGTCTGCACTGCAATATTGACTCACAATCAGAGCGCCAGCTAGTGGCAACATAAAATGTCATGTTTTTACACCAGTATAAGGTCCCAGTGTCGTGGAACTTTGCACCCCAGTCTAGCAGGACAACTTAAATCGTCTGATACGGTGATCGACGCGACAATTCAGGCAAGGGACGACCGGCTGCGTGGCGGTGGCCGGGGACGACAGGCGCCAGCCGTGGCGGTGGCCGGGGACGACCCGCGCCGTGGCGGTGGCCGGGTACGACGGGGGACGACTGGCCACGTGGCGGTGGCCGGGGACAACCCGCCCCGTGGCGGTGGCAAGGCCAGACGGTCCGACACGTCAGGCGGCCGTAGCACTAACCGAGTTACGTGCCATGCGAGGGCCCGTTATCACTGCTATTATTTTCAAAATAATCATAATCATTATAACAAATATCATCATACAGTTTGTTGTCAAATATGTTTTTATGTATTTATTTTCTAGGTTTTGTATGAAATGTGTCTGTCTATAAATTTGATTTAACTCCATTTAATGCTGTTTTTTATGTGTGTGTGTTTGTGTGTGTGTGTATGTGTGTGTGTGAGTTTTCTTTTCATGCATAGTCTAATACTGTAATTCCAACATGTTGAACTCAAGTTCACCCTCCTGAATGAGAAACGCAAACACACAAACCCAGAGGTTCTCTTTGTGTTGTGTTATTGTGAGCGTTTCAGCTGGAGGTCAGCTGGCAGACTGGGGTCAAGTCTTCACTCAGGTGTTACTGCAGCCGCTCTGAAAACCTCACCTCTATGTATAGACTTCACACATGTAACTCCACAGAGAGACTGGAGGGAGTTGACAGGACACACACTGTGGGCAATCATTTCCTCAGATTAACAACTTTCTTTATGGTATACAACGCGTAGTTTTGAAGGAAGCTATGAAGGACGTTTATTGTTTCTTTAAGCAATATTATATCATTTTAATATTACATATACTCGTTAACAGTCAGTTGAAAAGATGGAAATCAGTTTTCTCTCCAGAACAGTGTGCTACACGTGATTAGCCTAGCTTAGCACAAAGATTAGGTGCAGGGAAAACTGCTAGCCTAGCTATGTTAAAAAGGAAGAGAGAAACTCTATACTGTATATAAGAAGTGGACAAAGTCATCTTGGCATTGCCCATTGGTTTGTGGATCTAGGAATTTTTGCAACAACATAAGGAAGCACACACTCGCCACATGGTAGTAATGCCACTGTAGGCGGTAGCAACAGCAACACAGAGGTAGCAACAGCAACGCGGAGGTAGCAACAGCAATGCGGTGGTAGCAATGCAGCGGTAGCAATGCGGCGGTAGCAACACGTGGTAGCAACAAGCAACACCACAGTAGCAACCATGATTTATTAAAGAGGCAGTGTGTAGGAATTATTCCCATCTAGTGGTGAAATTGTATTTTGCATTCAGATGAATAGCGCTCTCTAGCGCTTCTCTTTGTTGTAACGGCAGTAGCCGTTATGTACCAAGAAGCTATGAAAACATGTCATCCAACACCACTTCACCAGTATTCTTTCAGGTGATGAGGTTGATATTTCAAACATGTGTGAGCCTGTAAAAGTGATTACTCCTCCAGCAAGATGGTGATTTATGTTGCCATATAGGCCTATTTGGTTTATTTTTGGTATCCTTCCATTTTTATGTCGTAGCCTATCATCAGCAAAGAACTAGACACACAACAAACACAAATGAATGTGACTACTAGTAACAGACTAGTTGGCATGATGAAGTTTAATAGCCTAATTTAGCCACTTCTTAGCAACTGCCTTTCTTAAGACTACTAAAAGCTTCAAAACTCAAAAGAGGGGTATTTACAAACATATGTTACATTAGAGTTACTGTCATGTTAACTTTTAGACACATTAAAGCTGCATGCTAAGAACCTGATGATGTTAATGTGTCTTTTAAAGTGATAGCATATCTAATTCCTCTCTCCATTAGATAAGCTGCAGGTCTAAAGAAGGTACTTTAATTACACCAGTTACTGTCCTGTAGATTGGTTCATCAGAGTGTGATTCTGTCATAAAGTATACAGTAGATCCAAGACCAACCAAGACAACATAAATATGAACGTTACCCAAAAAACTGTATTTTGTATGTATTTGTTCTGTATTTATTCCAGCAAAATGAGGATACAGTGTCTGTAAAAAACATCAAAAACAAAGAGACAAATAGGCGTTTACAGAAATGCTTCTTTCTAAAGTAAATTATTTCTACAGACTATGATGCTATAATCCTAAAACTCTATGTATACCTTTCATCAGTATGAGATTATTCTGAAAATAAAGACTTATTCAAAATAAAAATAAATAAAAAGGCAAATTATTTGGGGGGCTTTAGGGTAGCTCCAGCCCCCAGGCCTAACAACATCACTGGTTGTGAGACATCAAATGGAGTCATTCCACAAGCTCAGATTGTTGTGAAGTCCTCTGGCAGCTTCGGAGTGTGTCCTCTAACGTCTCCTCATCCCCGTCCACAGGATTGTCCATCCACCCATGACCTTCTGAACTCGCTGCAGCAGGTGGAGAAGATGTTGGCAGTCCACGAGGCGTCATACCAGCAGGGCCTGCGCTCCCTCAGGAAGAAGATGAGCGCTCTGCACAACAGCACCATGGCCATCTTCAAGACTGGCGGTGAGACACAAGACCAGATGTAGACACCATCTTCCCCGGGGATCATCTCGGTGACCTGTAAAAGAAGGTTTAATACGTTCAGAGGGTAAACGAACACGTCTCTATCTGCTCACAGCATCCTGCTCCAAACCAGAGCCCCCAACTCATGGCCGCAGACTGGGGAGGGTGTTTGCCATCGGACACGAGGTCCACTTCCTCTGCAATCCTGGCTATGACCTGATTGGCCCACGCACACGAGTGTGTTTGGACTCCCTGAGGTGGAGCAGCCAGCAGCCAATGTGCAGACGTACGTGCTCATACCGGCCTGAATACTAATATTGGTTCAGTACCAGGTTTTCTGATGTCTCGTTTTTAAAATCTTTTCAGGCTTCAACAGCACCGGAAACTCCCTGGCTTCCTTCGCTCCCTCTGCTCCTTCTTCTTCATTCCCCGTCTCTGCTGATCTGTCGGCATCCTCCTCTTCAGCATCTCCACCTTCACCTGTCTCATCTTCATACCAGACATCTCCCACCCCGTCCTCCTCCGTACGTCCGTCTCACTGCACTCACTTCCTGGGCTCCACCCGCTGCACCTGTGATGTGGGTTTCACTATATCAGGCCGCGACAACAACATCTGCACAGGTGATTCATATTTCTCCTCAATGACTTCTACTACCACCACCATATGCAATGACACTACTGCTAGTTCTTGCTGCGCTGTCACTACAGGGAAGCAATGACGTGTAGTTATAGTGCTAACTAGTGTGCAATATGCTTTGCGGGGGGGGGGGGGGGGGGGGGGGTTATTACAAAACCCTGAGTCCTGATTGGTTGGTACTTTATTGGTTGGTACTTTATTTTTATTTTGAAATGAAGGACCAATGGAAAGCCCCAATGCGAGTGTTTCATGCAACTAGTTAACTAATGAGTATTTTGGTTGTCACTAGTTCAACTAGTGGAGGAAACTGACCTCCGATATCAAGGATGTGGAATCTATGTAATAGTAAGACTACTACTACTACTACTACTGCTATCCTATGTGTTTCAGATATCGATGAGTGCCGTCTGTTTCCTCTGGGTCAGCCCGGCAGGCTCTGCGTTCATCAGTGTGTGAACACACCCGGTAGCTTCCACTGCTTCTGTCCGCCCAGCTACGACCTCTCAGCAGACGGACGCAGCTGCACAGGTCAGAGTTCAAAGGTCATCCCTATCAGTCAGGGGGGTTTGGGCAGTGTTTAGAGACTGGTGGTCACTGTCTGTCTCTGTCCTCTTGTAATCAGACGTTGACGAGTGTGAAAATCAGATGCACAACTGCACAGCGGACCAGGTGTGTGTGAACACGTTCGGAGGTTTCCAGTGTGTGATGGTGGCATGTCCTCACATGAGCAACGCCACCTACATCAAGACCTCGCCAATGTAAGAGTCACATTCTTCCTTCACTGCCTTCCTTTTTTCATCACAGCAGTGCTGTGAATCTCCACGCCTGTGAACAGTACAAATAAAAAACAACTTGAAATGATCACGCCACCAGTCCTGATCCAGGTCTCTCAAAAGGACATATCACAGTCCTGGTGTTCAAGTGTTGTGAAACTTTATTTGCCTGTACTACCTCTGTTTGCATCTTGTTTCTCAAAGGAGCTCTTAGGACCACCGTAGGCCTTGACATCAAAATGTCATCCTCTGGGGACTACGATTATCTGTACAAGACATAATGGCTACATGTAGTAGTGATTGACTGACCTTCAGCACCTTCCCAAGAGCCATGCTGCTGAATCACCATGTGGAGCATTTTCACAACACATTGCCATTATTCTCAAAGCATACAAAGCCAAGCTAGTTTAGAAACTATATGTTAGTCCCTATTTCTAAGACCTAAGAGATGTGGATGGAACATAAACAGAGTTTGAATTTGACAAAAGAAACTGCTAGCGTTTAACAGATGAACAGCCTTATAATAAAAAGACTGTAATCCCATCTCAACAGCACAGTGAAACTGTAAACAAACAAGTCGAGAAAGAATACAAACTGGGCAGATGAGACAAAGAAAACCAACCTTCTCACCGCAAAAGACAAAGACTTGGCGATGGAGTGAGATTTGTAAACATTCCCACCCCACTTCCCATCTCCACCCGACAGTTAGCATCCCCACTTCCCCTCTCCACCCGACAGTTAGCATCCCTCCTTGGAGCCTGAGTCAGACTGAGGCTTGGATTCAGATGGCCCTGCTGGGTTTTCCAGCCTCCTGTCAGCTGATGGCGGCCAAAAGGCGTGAAACGTGAAAAGGCGTGTGTATTTAAAGTGGCAGTCAACATGTTCATCTATGTAATAGTCTTTTAAGTTCCTCTCTATCACAGAGTGAGTTAAAACAATGGTGGATGATCATGTGACCACTAATGAAAGTGCTTGTTGCTGCTTTGTCCAGAAATAGGATCTCCGTGTCTGTGGCCACATTCCCCTTCCCGTCAGTCAGCAGCGGTTGGTCTGCAGGTGGAGCTACTCAGGAAATGATGTTGCGTTTACTTGCAATGGGAAATCGGTAACTTCCAACTGCTGAGTCGGGCTCCCTCTAGTCTAAAGTGTTTGACCAGGTACATTTCATTACTGCTGAATCACAATGAAGGATCAACAGCAGAGAAAGAAGACCATTCAACTTCCAGTCCAAGAAAAGGAAACAACAAACTAATGGAAGTGAAGAAGGAAAGTCATCAAGAAGCAAAGTGACCGCCAACGAGGGAAAACCACGGACCTCCTTTCAGTGTGGAGCATTTGACATCACGCAGATGAGACAGTGCACACAAGAAATGGAAGATTACCTCACTCACTCATATCACCCGGATCCTTTAGTCAAAATATACTAATTCAAACCATTGACTGTGTGACTCGCTGCTCTCTTCAAAACCATAAAAACCATAAAACCATTTTAACATGACTTCGTCCATCAGTTTACCCAAGCAAGTGGCTGCTAGAAGTTAACACGGACAAGAGAGGGTGGTTCAATGACATCACTCACATCGCTGTCACTCGGAAGAGAGGAGGACTCGCTGCATGGATCACTCACTGATTCACCAATAAATCATCCCTTTAAAATTAAATAATAAATAATAAAATAAAATTTCATTTGAATGAAAATACATTGTTTTACTTTGTACACCTATATAATGACAAATAACATGAATATAATTAGAGTTCAAATAATTAATAATAATTATAGTGTTATCCTTATTTCCTCCAAACGAAAATGGCTTGTTCAGTTTATTATAGTAAACTCAAGTGACTCAAGTCACCCAGATCAGTTTGGTGATTGACCCAGAGATCGATAAATCAGCACACTGACTGGGATTGAGGGGTATGAGGGGTATGAGGTCCCAGAAGCCTTGGTCTGCTCACTCCACATTGAGCATGACTAAAGAAGCACAGGGTCTTTGGAGAACTACATTCAGTTTCAGAGGAGAATAAATTGCCCTGAAGTTAGCCTTCAGGGCTTTTGGACAAACTTCAGTTTAGGTTACATACCTGGTTAGGAAAAGATCATGGCAAGTTTTTAATAAAAACAAGGAGTCAGGTAGGGGTCAGTGAGAAGTTAGATAGATAGTAGATATTAACATTCATACTCATTTGGCATTGCGTTCACGGCATCAGTCCTGATGTTGATCTTCGACAGAGATATGTGCTTTGGGTTTGTTAAACAGACATATAGACATATTTTAGAAGACCGTTTCACTGTTTATCCTCGAGGTCTGAGGAAAAAGAGCTTTTATCAGCTAGAAGGTTCTAAAGCAGGGATCAGAGAAGAGAGAGCCCTTGAGGTCTGAGGACAGGCAGGACTGGAGACTAAAAACGAATCCTAAAATAACAATCCTTTCTTTGTCTTTGTGCAGGCGTTGTGAGAGGAACCCGTGCATGCTGGGAGACAAGGCCTGCACTCAGGCGCCAAACTCCATCTCCTTCCACTTCCTGTCGGTGGTGTCAAACATGTCCGCCCCCCGTGTCCTCTTCCGGGTGTCGGCGGCTCGCGTTCTGGGTGACACGCTGCGCTTTGGCCTGGCGGGCGGGCGCGGCCGGGGTCACTTCAGCGTGCAGCGCTCCGGCCGGCAAACTGGCACCCTCCTCCTGGTGACGCCCATCCAGGGTCCCACCACTCTGGAGGCCGAGGTGGAGATGAGCGAGCTGCAGCGCCACAACCTGCTGGGCCGCTATCTCACCAAGGTCACCCTGTTTGTTTCCCCGTACATGTTTTAGGGGAGAACTGATGATGTTCAAGATTCTTCATGATTCGCTGAAATCACAAAAATCCTCTCTTTTAGAAAATGAAAAATTATGTTAAAGGGACTCTTTTAAAATACTGTTAATGTTTTTTTTATTATTACTGTTATTGAGGGGAATAAAAAGGCGAAGTGGCCACACAAAGTATTGCAACTTTCATGTTCATCAAGTGACCAGCGGCTATAAAGCAAGACATTAAATCATCATCATCATCGTCCTCATTGTCATTATCCTCAACATCATCATTATCCTCCTCATCGTCCTCATTGTCATTATCCTCATCATCATCATCGACCTCATTGTCATTATCCTCATCATCATTATCCTCCTCATTGTCATCATCATCATCGTCCTCATTGTCATTATCCTCATCATCATTATCCTCCTCATCGTCATCATCGTCCCCATTATCCTCCTCATCGTCATCATCCTCATCATCAGTCGTCGTCATCATCATCATCATCATCGTCATAATCACCATCATCATGTCATTTTGATCAAAGGGCTAAGCGAACCAGTACCCTTTGATCTTGTTTATGTTGTGATTCTGTCCCCTTTACCAAATAATGGTGGTTACCAGGACATCATTAATATGGTCTGTATTGATAAGATAAAATACATATTTTGTCCTGTTTGAATTGCACCATGAATTACACATGTCATCCACACAAATGCAAACAAACTGGTGCTTCATATGAGTCAGTATATTTGCTTTGTCTTTGTTGAAAACTGAAGAACTTTGCAGATATTCCATTACTGTATGTTCTCTTTATTCTGATTATATTGATATTTATATATTACTGTTATAAATGACTCCATTCAACATGTTTACTGGGACATTGTGTCATGCAGGTTTAAAGCATCTTCCACTAGAAGCTTTCACATCAACACGGAAGGTATTCTCTGGATGTTTTGAGTCGTAAACTGTAGTTGTGTCGGACGGTCGACGTGTTTTGGTCAGTTGGACTGAAGAATTTAACACAGATCTGTCAGACAGCCTGAAGCCTCCACGGAGTAGACAGAACACACACATTAAGACCACACAACAGCAACACAGTGCAGACAGACAGGCACGGTCTCACACACCCAAAATGGCGCTCTGTCCAAAAGAAGCTGCCTCGGATCTGCTTGCGCTCACACACGGATGCAGGCCGAGTGTTTACTAGAAATATGTGCAGATGTAGCGGGGTCTAATCTGCGTTGTGTCTGGCTCAAGGTAGGACAGGATGACCACGTGGATTCAAACACATTTATTGCTCCTGCCTGCACGAAAACAGCAAAGCACAGTGGTTTTGTCCACAAGGATTACTGCGCCTTCTCCCATTGAATCCAGAGAACAAGAGCAAGAACACATAAATAACATACATTCAATTAAAAAAATAGAATAAAATAAAAAAATATATAAATCTGAATAAAACAATATACATCACATTCCCATCAATATTTTACACTCAGGAAATTACAACACAACTCGCATTGTGGAATAAAACAAAACAGCGCACCCTCACATACCTGCACGAAAACAGTAAAGCACAGTGGTTTTCTTCACAAGGATTACTGCGCCTGTTTGACCAGCAGGAGTACTTTTTTTAGTATGTGAACACAGTAGCCATCGCTAGCAATGCAACACGGAGCACTCGATGCAACCACGCTGTCATTTTCCCGACCGTAAACATCCCCAAATGCATAAAAATTACATTTTACAACTCGCAATACTTTGTAACACATGTCTTATAAGAAACAGCAACACAAAAATCACATTGCTCCGATTATTATAACAACATTAATCGAGCGAAGAACCGCATACCTTCGCCCATTGAATCCAGAGAAAAGAGACCGTTGCTATTCCGGAAACCGGTCATCTCGGTGCAATGGAAGAATCCATTAAACTTATTTCTCTTTAACACGTACTAGCCACACAAAACTACAACCCATGGGTTCAATGTGATTCAAAATAAAGAAAATAATTTACTTTTACATTTTTAACAACTGAATAGTTCCAATAAAATAAATATAAAAATGCGGAAGTTACCCACCGTTTCTAAAGTGCCGAATTTCAAAATAAAAGTTCTTGAAGCACGTATTGATTCCTATCAAAATAAAACTGATTGTTATAATCTAGGGTAACAACATCTCCATTCTACACAGACGTGAAGTAGCATTCATGTTTTATGTATTTATTGAAAAGACATTTCTGATTTTGATTGCCATTTCTGTAAATGTGCCATAGCAGTGTTAGCCAGCAGGCTCATTTTCAGCTGTAGTCCTTTGACAAGATGTTATGCTGATCACAAAATGACAAGAAAAATGGCAAAGGGCATCTGACTGGATGAACTGAAAACAGTTAATGTGTGAATGTTTTCACTCAAGACAAAAAAATAAAGTTATTCTTGTGTCATCAATGGATGACATCTATGGATGACACAAGAATAGGCTATAATTAAATAGGTGCATCTTTAGTGACGGCTACTTAGTGCAGCCATGCCACATTCACAATTTGTTGACTCATAATACTATATATATATATATTATGAGTATATGATGATATCATATACTCATAATATATCAAGCTACGTGGAAGGGAAAACAGCTTAATTTGTTATTAAAATATTATGCAGCTGCATTTTCAGATACCTGTAAACACAGCAAAAGCTCAGCTAACAACACACACATAGGGAGTGACATTCTCTGCTCAGGTAGACATACTCTGAATCTTTACATAGACAACAGTTGTTGACGATATAGTAATGCTCTGAATGTGGAAGACTGGAGGTTGTTAGCAGATACATCCATTGGGTCATGAACATGATTAGTTGTCAAGAAATCTTTCAAAGGTCGTTTTGAATAAAGACAAACAACAGAATAGAAACCTTGCAGACTTTATTATTATTAACAAACTGTCCAATTTTCATCTGTACAGAACAACAAAATGAAACCAAAACAAGAAAAGTGGACAGAAGGGAAAAAATAATCAGATGATCAGGAGCTCTGTGGAGTCAGACAAAAAAACATTGTTTACAAAAAGATCTTTATCAACACAAACTTCAAATGAAAATGTCCATCATCGCTCAGGACGAGAAGAGCAAGACACACACACACACACACACACACACACACACACACACACACACACACACACACACACACACACACACACACACACACACACACACACACACACACACACACACACACACACACACACACACACACACACACACACACACACTTCTGGGATGTTGTGTACAGCGGGGTCCCTGGCGGGACGGCGAGTAGGCACGCTTTGATAAAAACCCGACGTTAGATGGAGAAACAAAGAAAAAGGCAGTTCAACGGATCAGGACGTCATTTACAAGCAGGGAGGGCAGCGGTCACCACACCAAGCTTCAACAGTTAGAAAAGAAAGGAACAGTACAGGCTAAATGCACAGTACATTACAGTATGTCATCACTCAGTATAGTACACATGTACACATGATGGCTCCAGCCGGGAGAGGACAGACTCATGCTGCTCTTTGGCGAGGTCGCTCCGACACCGAGACCTCTCAACGGAGACTCTGATGGACGATTACAGAGAACCCAGAGCGCCTCCTTCCTCCGGCATCAACCTGCAGGTCGGGCAGAAGCACCCCACCCGAGTACATCCACACACAGCTGTTCATCACACAAATCACCTGAAACTGGAAGATGCAGTCCCAGTTACTGCCCCCAAAACAAAACGCTATAAGTGGAGCTTTGAACAGATTTTGTTACTTTCCTTGTGTTTGTTCAGCTTTCCTCGTCTTTGTTTTGTGCGTGTTTCTCTTACTTCTGCTCACATTCAAGATAATTTACTTGATGTGGTGAAACAGAAAGAAACGACAAAGATGACCACTGATATGAGACATGTTGAAATTTGGTTTGGCTTTCATACCAGTAGTTTGCTTGATTTTGGGCCGGAGCAAAGAAAAATGTTATTGCTTCCAAAACATTTCATGTTCAGATAAGATGGTAAAAAGTATGCTTAAATGTAAACTATGTAGCATTTGGGGGGTCAATTGGCAGAACTGGAATTTAATATTATCTAGTATGTTTTAGTGGGTCTTGGTCATGGAGCTGACCTCCATGCATCTACAGCACCCCAGAATGGACAAACCAAACACTGGCTCCATCTAGATGGGGCTATTCACGTTTCCACATCACCACAGTCCTCCTACACACACAGCACATGGGTGGACTTTCAGTTGGTTGCAATCTCACTGCTAGATGGCGCCACATCCTCCACCCTGCACCTTTAATATCATGATTATGTAATAGTTAGATTCAACTGTTTCCTTAACTCGTCCAACATGAAATTAACCACGAACCCTCTTCATGTACATATACGCATCACCGATCAGCTTTAATGGTGCATGAAAGCAAGAGTGGTCATCCCCCAAAGTATCATCACATTTAAGATATCCATGCAACGCTGCAATAACTACCGCTGAGTTCTTGCAGTCTGATCTGGAACAAAGCGGCACTCAAGTATTCGAGAGGCTGTGTTTAACAGATTTCTAACATGCTGCCATCTTCCCAGAAATCTAACTCCCTCTGCCCACCAGAGGGGCGTTCACTGTCATGGTGTGGATCAGGTTGATGCCTGGAGCATCCTCCCCTATAACCTCCACCTCTCCTTCCCCTGCACCAAGGAGGGAAGCTCGCTTGCTGGAGAAAAGGCAACCAGAGAACATTCAAATCATAAAAAAACTTTGACCATTAGTAAACAAATAAATAAGGCTATGACAAAACAATATATATATATATATTTATAGATCTAAAAAAAAGAACGAAAAATGTGCAATGATTCCAGTATCATCTTTACACAAAAATGTTCACATCTCTATAATAATCTAGAAACTTTTAATTTCTTTATTCTGTTTTTTCCCCCACGCATTGCTCTCAACGTTTCCCGTACCAACCAGCACAAAATAGCCGCTCTGTGAGTTCATGACTGGAACAAAACAAAAAAAGCCCCCAGTCTATCTGCTCCACCCAGTCCTGGATCAGATTGGGAGGACTCGTGACGCTGCGTCACGGTGGAAACCCGCCTCAGCATTTCCAGAAGGCAAGCGTGATGACAACCAAGCGTCCCAAACAAGTGAAAATCTGCTAAACTGGAAGCAGCAGGTGGACGTGCATGGTGCATTTATGGCACATGTTGGGCTGGGGGGGGGTCCTCAAAGAAACGCACTGCATTAGAGGGGAGTTGAGGTTGCCAGGTCTGCTGCTTCAGAGAGACGAAAAATAATTTGTTCTGTAAAACGAGCTGGCTGGGAGTCTGATGTGTCCCCCTCCCCCCTGTCTCTTTATCTCATCTGTGGCTTGGTGGATGGCTGGCTGGTTGGCACCTCCCGCCTGGCAGTCCCATGGCGATAAAATCTAACTACCACACATCAGCACAAAAAATGTTTTTGTTTTTTTTAAAAGATATATCCAGAGCCAAAACCCTTTAGTAGGACGACAAACTAGACAATATTGTGGTAGAAAGATCTCACACACACACGCGCCGTAGTCATTAAAATACTGGAGTCATTAAACTGCTCTATACGTGAGCATTTCCCATCCCACTTTCTACACATTTACACTGTATACGATTTCATTCAGCTCCTTTGCCTTGATATCTGACCGCTGACCCCATACCCTTAAATTGTCCCTCCCCCTCCCTCTCCTCACCCCTCCAACCCCATGCCACAGCAGGGGGGGTGAGGAGAACACAGCGGAGTAATACTGCAACTACATCAGGTGAGTGCGGGCTCAAACTGCAGGAGGACCCGGCACATTGTATCGAACCTCAGGAAAGAAGAGGAGGAGGCAGGCGAAGTCAGGGGTGTGGCCTCCTGGAGAGTGGGCGGACTTGTGTAGAGGAGGAGCAGGTGAGTCACTGATCAAGCTCATGTTCAACTGCAAGGTTATGGTAATTGGTAATGTCATTCCAGCAATGGAGGAAGAGGCAAAGGGTGTTTGTTTGTCAATGAAGTGGGGTGAGGAGTTAAAGTGTGTGAGAGTGTGTGTGTGTGTGTGTGTGTGTGTGTGTGTGTGTGTGTGTGGGGGGGGGGGGGGGGGGGGGGGGGGGGGGGGGGCAGATGAGGGGGGGGAGGAGGTTTGGTTCTTTTCAGTGGTGGTCGTTTCTCCTGTGGGCGTGTCCTCACCCCGGGGTGGGCGGGGTCTACCTGTCCTTCAGCTCCTGAGTCACACGTTTGGTGAATCGGCCGCAGAGCAGCCCCATCATGAAGAGCACCGCCACACCTGCACCAATCACAGTCAGGATGTAGTTCTTGGACGGTGATGTCATCACCTGCATGGCCAGATCTGAGAAACCCTCGGCAGGAGCCACCTGACAGGAAGTGAGAACAGTTCACATCAGTCATCATCATAGCCCCAAACTCCCCCATTTCATTTCAAACAAAAAAAATGGCAGCAAATTCTCACACTTTTTGCATGTACTATATAACATGGGCGAGCGGTCATAATAAGCTATAAATGCAGTGCATGCCCAAGCCCTTCAATAAAAATAATTGAAAATATTAATCTGGCAGTGTGTTCAATTATACAATACCTTAGTTTTACTGTTTTGGTCTTAAATCCGTGCCTAATCTGTCCCGTTTTGCTTGTGAAAAGCTGGAAAGCTGACAGCTTGTTTTGCGCATGCGCACTGTGACACCGACTAGTACAGTTACTGCTAAAGGCTGTGTTTACTGTAGATGAGCATTTTGAATGGCAAAAAAGCTGTCAGTGAAGCAGCTTATCTGCCAACGCGCATGCGCAAAAATGACTTGTTTCAATTGTTCAGCGGGAAACTGTCAGTGGTTCATTCATTGTGTAGCCTGGTCAAAATGACCGAAAATATTAATTATATTCAGGCTTTGCGTTCAGTGCCGTTTTCGCGGAGACCTTTTGAGGAAAAGAAAGCTATAATTTCAAGTGGACGGCTACTCCTGAAGTAAATATCACAAAGACTGCAAAGAATTTCGTCCGTCACTTTCAAGCTAGCACGTATGAGAAACATAAATGGTTAGCTAGCCGACCCCCCTCTCGTGAAACGATCCGGTCTGACAGCGACATATTGCCTGTTCATTCATGAAAACCATCTCGAAACACTCTCAGTCAAACAAGGTGGGGAATGAGAGATCTGCGGCGCTACTAGCCTAGTTCGTTACACACCGGCAGCAGCGCCTACTGATCTGAGACGTGTCACGTGAGTTACTGTAAATGCTGTGCGGAAAACCAGCGTGATTGAGGTGCAGACGGGTGCGTTTGGAGCTGACGAGAGGATCGCGCTGACGACCGTTTCGTTACATTTTTCTCATTGAAAAACTATACAACTGGCATTTAGATGATGTTCTCCATAAAAAAAAAATACTGAAATACTGTAATAACAATTCGGTTTTAGTAATCAACCGCATAAAGTGATCAAATGTACTCTGGACCAACGTGATCACTAGCGGTTTCCACTGTAGTAGTTAAAAACCATATTATATTTTTTATTAAAAAATATAATGCCCCCCCACGGGCGCGCATGGTATTGACACTTCAGCATGACCACAGTAAAAGGTCACCGCTCGCCACTGCTATATAATATGTTATCCTATATTAATTGTAGTTGTGGTACTTTATGGTACTCTTTATCTTGGGTATTCTACATAGATATATTTACTGTTTAAGGATAAGTGGCCGTAAGAAATCCCCAATTTGATTGGTATAATCCATTAAGTGACATTTTGTACTAATAGTTTAATTAGTAGTTTAATAAAACAGTATTCCAACAAAGTCTGAGGAAACTAAACTGCTTGTTTGTGTTGTTTCTGTGCTGTGAAGAGCTCAGTGTGTCTCCTTTCCTCTGTCACATCCTCACAAGCTGTTTCCATGATGTTTCCCGACAGTGAGATGTACCTTGGCAGCGTAGCTCCACATGTCAATACGATCCTGAAGTCTCTTCTTGCACTCTGGCTGCAGACGAACACGTTTGTCCTGCAGCGACTCCATCAGGCAAGACATCTCTGAGGAAACCACACAACAGAAACGTTGTCATCTTATGCTGCTTTGTGGTCAGATGGTTAAGAGGATAGTTAGAAGCTTTTTAATCTCCTTTAAATATCCTTTCTAGTGTGAGTATGTATGTACGTAGTTGTAATTCCTAAAACATTCCTTGAGACTAAATACTCCCAGAATGGCACTCTGGTTCATTAAGAAGGAGTAAAAACCAAAAGTAAAAGACGTTTAACATGTACAAGTATTTCCAAAAAGTGCATTGCCTGAAATATAAACAAAAAACGTGTGTGTGTGTCTGACTTCTTGTGTTTTCATTTCAGGTGTTTTGTGTATTTCCAGCTGAGGTGTGTTGGTGGACTCACGGCGGCCCCTGCCAGGTGGGATGGCTGCACATTGATGTTTGATGTCCAGAGCGCAGGCTGTGTGGAGGACGGGGTCGACAAAGATGTCCGCCTTACTCTCCTTCAGCATGTTCAACACCTCCTGCAAGAGGAGGATGGGAAGAAGAACATGCCAAGGACAGAAAAGCAGGATCATATAAGGGGAGGAGGAGGAAGTGGAGGTGGATAAGGAGTTAAGAGGATGAGGAGACAAAGAAGAAGGTTTCATACTTTGCTGTCGGATTGATAATAGAATTGTCCTTTTTGACATAAGCTGAAAATGATTACGTTTTTTGTTCATACCAATGGAAGAAAGAATTTTTAAATTAAAAAAATAGCACCTGCACTGATTTAGCCCTCCACAACAAACTTGATGAGTCAGCATTTTTTGTGTTTATGTGAACCATACAAAAGAACACCTCTGAAGCAAACTACACTCAGAAGTCCTCAAGTTCACATCAGAGTTCATTTTAAGTACGACATGCTCCTGGTTAGCCCAGCTCTCCATTACCTGGAGCTAAAAATACACGTTTCTAGTCCCCAATCCACACTGTGAACTCTGGAGAGCTCAGTCCTGATTGGCTAAATAATGGAGCAAACAGCTAATGAAGTTGCATTGAATTACATCATGATGCGTTCGGGATCTATCAGTAAAAATAGTACTGGAAGAAAATGATAACGTTATGTATTCAAATGTAATCTTGTAAAGTGAAGTTTTTGGTGGGAAACGTGAATAAATGCAGTTGTTATTTTCACATGAATATAAAATAGATATTTTAGAGGGATTAAGTGAGAAAAAGCTCATTGTTCAAGCAACACTAAACATGTCATTGAAGGGGAAAGCAGACCAGCAGAGTGATGAAGGTAGAAACTACAGTGTGAACAGAAAATGGGCCAAGGCCTAATCAGAGCTGAAATAGACCTGACGATGTCAACGCAAATTTCTGTGGGTTCACCCCGGTGGTCAGTGAAGGCATCAGGGAGTTACCTTCTTGCACCCTTCCTGTTTGATCTTCAGCAGGTTGACCTTTAGACACTCCTCCACCTGCCCCGTCTGCTCCTGAGCTGCTGCTTCCTCTGGACACAGCCTGGAAATCTGAAAACACATTAAACACCTGTGACATGCTGCTGAGCAAGGCACCCAGTCCCCACTTGTCAACTAAGCAGGGCCCAGCATGTCTGGGATGCATTATATTCTGAACATTGAAAAACAAAATCAGCTTCTCAGCAGTTATTATCCACTGAGTTTTGTTTCGGCAGCCGGATGCCATGTGGTCATAATTTGAGCATTAGCAGCATCAGCTGTACCAATTTCCACGTGTCGAGTCCCATCAAGATCAGTCTGCATTACTTTGCTGTTTGACAGCATGAACTGTAGGACCAGCAGCTCCAACAGGGGATTTGTTTGCATGAAGGAGCTGCACTGACAGCTTTCATTTTCATCTCACATGTTAACATCTTTTTATAACATTACTGATATTTTTTCATGATTTGGGTTTTCAGCCAGTTTGATCTGTGCATTTAAGGCCCGTCTGCAAACCAAATTTCTGTTAAATGTCTTCTTAAACATCCTGGTACTTTGTGAAGAGACAAATGTTATTTTTGCGTCACATCATATTTTTGATCGTAGTGGAAAAACTATCAAATAATCTTAAATATTATTAATATTATTATTGTTATTAATAATATTAGACGGTATTTACGATTCTCCTGATAATGGTAATTCTCCACGATTTACTCATTATGTGTATTATGTGATCAAACCCTTTATCATATTCAAGTGATGACTTCTGAGCACAATAGACTATTGAACACATCAGAGAGTTATAAGAATTAAATATTTGTTTCTAGTAGGGATGGGCATTTTGAGTAAAAACACAAAATTCGATTATCACTAGAAACTATTTAAATGTATTTGTGACGTGACGGTAAAAACAAGGGGAATATATTTTTCAGATGAGACTCTAGTTGATAAACAATTCATTTTTTGATAACTAATTGAAATCACAACCCATCCCTATTTTATAGAAGCTCAAATGTATGAAACTCAATTTTCTGCTGAATTAAGTATTTTGGCAAAATCAAAATCTCAAGAAATGTCAAGAAAAAGTAGCATTTTTACCACTCTAAAATGACTGTAATACTCCTAATTTCCTATGAGGCTTTCAGGATGAGTGTGTGAGAAATGAGAAGTGTGTGCACCTCCTGTGTGCAGTGGATCTGCAGCTGAGGGTCCAGTCTGTAGTCCAGCGCCGACTCCTGAAGGATGACCTGGATCTGAGCCTCACAGTCTGGAGACAAACGCTGTCAAGACACAAACATGCATATTCAGACTATTTAATCACTTCCACTGACTCATATTCAGAGGCTAAGTTCAGGATCGAATGGTTCTGATGGTTCTTCTCCAACACACAAACGTCTTCTCGAGCACAGACTTTTGGTTCTCTGAAAGCAACAATATGAATAGTCATCCAACCTGCATGTGCTACCATGTGACATCACTTCCACAACAAACAAAACACTCATCCAGAAACTCCCACTTCAAAGGAATATTGTCCTGAACATAACTTAGTTAACTCTCAGCTAAAGGGAGACGGGAGAATGTTGAAATTATTTTCCAGGACAATTTACTTTTCCCCTCATCTTCCATGTGTTTTCAACAGGATAATTGGTCACCTGTATTCCAGGTTTTCCAGGATGTGTGGAAACCCTGTTTAAGGTGTGCATCTTAACCACGAGCCCAACAAAATACAGAGTTATAGTGCCGTCTTTGTTCAGATACAAAGCTGTTATCTGTGTTACTGTCCAGTACGGAAGCAGACATACATTTCTTCGGTAGCGTGGCTCTGCTGGCGACCCGGTTTATCGTAAGTTGCACCTTTCTGTGAATCATTGTTATTCTGGCAACAGTTGCTAAACTTAAGGATTATAATGACTAATGGTGCCCGGCTTGACACCCGTTTCATATATGAGAGAAGCCCTCCTGTCCCTACGGCATCCCAATGTTTCCCACGCTCCAACCGACCTGCCAGTCCTACAAACACCTTGGGGTTCACACTGACAGCACTTTAACATGTTGAATGGATATGCTCCCGACTGCAGCAGCATGTGTACTGTCTGTGCACACTACGCCTATATGTGTAGAGCAGAGGAGCATGCTCATGTTTTACCAGGCTGCCCTAGAGAGCATCCTCAGATAGGGCACGACGGCCTGGTTTGATAATCTCCCTGTGGCTTTAAAAGCCAAACTAGCACACTTAGTACAAACTGCAATGAAAATAATCAGAAACAATACAAAAGCAGTTCTCTGTTGTGTGAAAACAGATTGACAGAATACTCTTTGACCCGTCACATGTCCTGTTTTCACAATATGAGTTGCTACATGAGGTAGACGATACAGGGTTCCTCAGTGTAGACTGAACAGATTCAAACACTCTTTAGTCCCGATCACCATTAATGTTCTTAATAAGCAACGCAAATAGGCATCGACTCAGGCTGTACCACACATATATGTTATGTATCATTTTTATTGTTTACGTTAACTTGCACATTTTTATCTGCCATACTGAATCTATCCATGTATTCTGTACTTGTAATGGAACTCCTGTCAACAGGCCCCACTGTGTTGTGTTTTAATGTCTTCTATTTATTATGTATTATGTTCTATGTCATGTGTCGATGAACGCAACACTTTGATGAATCTAAGACAATGTCTCCATGGGGACATTCAAGTAAATTCTAATAAAATATGGATTCAGATTTCACAGACAATCAAAGTCACTGACCTGGTCAGCGTATTTGAGCTTGAGGCAGGAGATGACCTGACCCTCCAGCTCACTGTCGGCTGTCGCCTTGTTCAGGATGGGCTGACAGAACTTTGGGATGTCAGCTTTACAGGCCTTCCTCAGCACCGGGTTCAGCCTGTAGTCTGCAGACGCAGACGCAGACACACACGCACACGCACACACACACACACACACACACACACACACACACACACACACACACACACACACACACACAGTAAGCAGTTGTGCTTGTGGTGAAATGTTGATGTATTCGGGGTGGGTGAGTGTGTACCTGTGTTCTGGGTGATCTGTCTCTTGGTGATCATCTGTTTGCATTTCGGATCCATCAGCTCGCTGTTCTTGTTCTGTTTCAGACACTGAAGGGTGTTCTTCCCCTCAGACTCCGTACAGAAACGCTGAAACATATTCACACCAAACTCATGTTACAAACAGGAGCAAAGACAAAATAGTAATACACAATATTAGAGGTGTAACGATTCATTCGATTAATCGATGAATCGATAGTCCGTCCTATAGATTCTACTAAATCGATCTGCTATAATAAATAAATAGAATGAATCGTTTTGGCTTCACCAATAATCGATATAAATGCATTCAATTGGATGAATCGTGATTCTTACTTATGATTAATGTTTTAATATGTTTAAGACACTCTCTCCCCTGCCAGCATGTAGTCTATTGAATAATGTTCAAAATAACTGAGCAATGTTTAATTATATTTTTGTATTCAGCATAAATTATTATGCAGGACTACTTTTTTCTAGAATAAATATGTTATTTTTCACCTTTCAGAAGAATACAGATAGTCTCACTCGCGTTATTGCATGTTTATTTCATGGATATAGAATTTTGGTTAAAAGTTACTGAATCGAATCGTGGTTTACAGAATCGAATCGTTACAAAAAAAAATAAAAAATCGTCCTTGAATCGAATAGCCAACTACTGTATCGTTAATCGGATCGAAGTGAAGCCAAAGATTCACACCCCTACACAATATACTAAGGCTGAAACCATGACTCGAGTGACTTGGTTACAAAGAATCATAGCCTCAAATGATTTGCATCACGCTTTGTTCAATCATTTTGTACTACTCTGTGTATGTGTTTCAGACGGATGCTTATTACCGTTACTCAACGTGGTTACGCTGCTGATATGCAAGCTAATTAGACTCAATTTTTAAGTGCAGACAGCTCGCAAAATAGGGGAGAGCGGGAGTAAACAACGAGGCGGAGAGACGTGACCAAAAAAAAAAACATGTCAAAAGTTGAAAAAACATTTCAAAACAGAAAATATGTGAAAACACTGCAGTGTATTCATGTAAAGCTGAACATGCCTCCCACAGCAGCACCACATCAGCATTTTACCAGGAAGCATCTGGTCAACCATACCAATATGATCGCTAGATGAGATGAAGGCTGGTGAAGAATGGACATTCATTATGGCTATTAAAAGCTAGTTTAGAAAATAATCAATATGTTGACTAGTTGTGATGTCCCTGAGTTAGCAAAGCGTTGCTCAAGAAAAAAAGCAACGCACGCATGCACTGTGATATCTGTGACTATGCCTGTGATCGTGCTGCTACCCTCAACTTTGAAAGCACAAGGAAGGTGTTCTACAGTATGCCACATACTGAATCCTGCCACACCACCACAGCTCTATCCCTGTCTGACTCGTTTCTGTGACGACCCTTCCCACTCTGAGGGCCCTAGTTTCGTAGACCAGGCGCAGTGAGCTCTCACCGCACCTGCACCACGCAGACGGGGTGTGTCCGCCTGGACTTTGCAAGTTTCGTGCACCGCGCAGGCTCGCGCAGGCACACCTCCCGTCTCGCCCACCCGCGCAAGTGGGAAAGAGGGAGGAGAAGAAGGCGTGAGTGGGAGACGAGGAGGAGACGAGGCGTGGACTGGGATTAATACAGCCGATTCAGATCTTCACCAATCAAATGAGCTCCTCTCCTCACCTTTAATGCATTAGGGGAGGTTAGTGCAAGTTCCGTCACTTGACAACCCGATGACAGAAGCAGCGCCGCCGCTCCCACCACGCGCATCACGCTGTGCGCGCGTATCATAATAATAAGAATGCCGATATTATAAGAAACAGGAGAGAGAGAGGGAAATGTTTTGGTCCGAGAGGCTGAGTTTCCGTTACACGTGCCATCCGCCTTTGATCTGACGTCAGATGTGACGGGACAATCTATATAGATATAAATTCACGTGTTGATTCAATTAGTTGCATTAAATAGTGTTTGTTGTGATTATTTATTGCATTTAAATGTGCCTGGAACTGTGGAAACCTGCCAGTAGGGTCTCGGTGACGTGTACGCACTGCGCGCCGTCAGCCAAACTTCCATTCCGCCAGCTGTGATTCGCCTTGAATGAATGGACTTTATTTACGCCTTGCGCCTTGCGCTGAGAGTAGACCAGCTTGGAGCTGGCGAGCTTTCAGCGCAGTCTCGGCGAGGCTTTTTGCCACGAAACTTCCGCTACGCCAAGCTGAATCTGTGACGCCTCCCCCTGCTGCGCCGCAACACCCATCTTGGCGCAGGCGATCCACCAAACTGCAAAACTGACCGTGCGCAAGGCTGCGCGGGTTGAAAGTTGCATTGCGCCGGCTACGCCACCCTGCGCCGCCCTGCGCTGCCCTGCGCTGCGCCATGCCCTGCGCCATGCCCTGCGCTGGCCCTGAGACTCAAAACATAATGAATGCCATGTGAATGTAGTGACCACGTAATGCTGGTTATACTGGCCTACCCTGATCATGTGATGCTGGTTATGTGATTCTGGTTATAGTGGCCTACCCTGATCATGTGCTTGCAGACTCGCATCAGCTGGTAGTCCAGTTCAGGATCAACCATCTCCACCTCCTGCAGCTTGAAGATCCGCTGGTGGCAACGCTGAGTCAGCTGACGCTTGTTCTCCTTCAGACACTCGATAACCTGCAGAAAGAGAGAAACAGATTGATAGTCAATCAGTTGAAATACTTACTTCTCAAACTGGAGCATCAGCAAAGAAATATCAGACGAAGACTGAGGTCACCTTTTTGTTTTGTTTTCTGCTTCAAAGTTAACCCACATAAGTCAAATGTGCCCTTTTGTGAAGTAAACAAAGAAGAGTGTGTGTTTGTGAGTGTAGTTGCTGACCTGTGCATTGCCAAAGGCCACGTTCTGACACAGTCTGTTGATGTCTTGCTTACAGGAGTCGTACAGCTCCGGCTCTAGGCGGATATCCTCCGACTTCACAGTTTCAGGGGAGGATTTAGTGGATGTCCAGAAAAACACAGACACAAAGAAACGAAGACAACACAGGCCCTTTTAATCTGTGCAGGAGAGTAAGCAGACACTCGGCTTAAGGAAACTTCAAGAGGGGAGCAGAATCTTTCAACAAGATCCTGCTGTTGGCATTCTGAGGTTTCACAAATGTTTGAATGGTATGAATGGTAGGTCAGTCTCATGTACAAGAAGATAGACATGAAATCCACTGGACTCCTGCTGATCACCGACATGACACAGATGTAGAAATAGTCAGATTTTTTGTTTCTCTTCATCTGGCTTGTTTTGCTGCATACATGATTTGAAAAAAGCATGTTGAACACCATCTGGTTTATGACTTGGGAAAACGGCTCACAAACAATGCCAGAGGTGTATTTCACCTTCATAGGTGTCTTTATATTTATATTCTATTGGAGCATGAAGCTACCATTTCTGACTATTTGTGAAGAAGCCTTTCTGTCCGGTCATAAGGGGTAAATTACAATATTTTTCAAATTAGGGCTCTAATGCTGTCAATATTCTCCTGGTTGAACTGCTTCACGCTCTTTGTCTGCTACTGTGCAGCTTCCATCCATGTGTTCTGGAGTAACAATAGGGCTCTTTTGAAACAGAAATAACCAGACATTGGAGCGACTGCTGTGTCGGTGAACTCTGTATCAGTGAGCTCCGTGTCAGCGAACGTACCATTTCCACCTCCTCCACCCGCAGCTGTTTGCGACATTTGATGGACACTCGCTGCTCCTTGGCATCCTGCAGGGTGTCGTTCCTCACCGTGGTGCTCAGGCAGATCACAACATCCACCCTAAACGACAGGAAGAAGTGAAGTTATACACACAGACTGACTTGTGCTTTACACTCACTCTGAATTTAGGAATTACACTTTACACTAAGTCTGTGTGTTGATCAGCAGTAAAGTTTTATATAAAATACCCTTAAATGCCACTAGAGGTCTCTCAATCAAAACGATAACAAAACAGAGTCTGGTGACATAGTGAAGGTGCATGGGATCATGGGAGTTGTTGTCTTTATTGCAATAAGCTTCTCTTAATTTGGATTCCTTTAGTTTTCATCGTTCAGGTTTACCACAGACGTCTCCTCCTCCTTTCCAAAACAATCCAGTGATTAAAACTGGTAAAAACACTGGGAAGGGAGTTTCCCTCTAAACATCAGTTTCTCCAAGGTCTAGTTGTTCCGACACATTTCAGTGGAAAAATGGAAATGGAAAAATTACATATTGTACCTTTACATTACTCCAAAAACAACAACAACATATCAAACAACCTACACCAAATTGCAGGATCTATTTTTAACATGTATGTCTTGTAATATCTAACCCAACCTCTATCACACATTTCTAAACTTTGCTATGTGCTGGCAGCTAACATTATAATTAAGTCACCAGCCTCCCTCTGAAACACAGAGCGCTGAAAACCTCAGGAGGAGTTTAAGGAATGTGAACCGACCAGCCATCATTTATAAAAACACCTGGGAAAAAGTGAGGTTCACTTTCCACCTTTGAGCTCAGAAAGATTTTGTAACACAGTACTCGTGTTTAGAATAAATACTGAGATGAAACAGAAAGTTGACAAAGAACTTTAGGTTGAATTGTTTTGTTACATATCTGATAAAATGGTAATTGTTTGTATTTCAGCAGCTATGGAGGTCAGACTGCATTTCTTTTTGTGTTTCTTACTTCTTCTTAATATTGGGACACAGTTTGAGGACGTCCTCCTTGCAGGCCGTCTTGAACTTGTAGGAGAAACGGAAATCTTTGATCTGGATCTGCAGACAGACAGCATGTTTTACTAACATTCAGCAGAAAACATGGCTGTAGACTCAGCAGTGCATGCCCACATTTTGATGCTCATATGCCCACATCTCCACTTACCCAGTGAACTAAACCATGAAGCGAAGGTACATTTTGAACATTTTTATTTTTAATATTTTTATATTGATCTGAACTTTGAAGAAACTATGTAGGAAAATATTGGCCCATGCATCATAATTTATGTTTCGGATCAGTCAAGATAACAAGTTTCTTGTTTTGGTCCTGTTGAGCCTTAAAAAAAAAAAAAAACATCATGACAACACATTTTCATCCGTCTGCTCACCAGCTGGAAGTGTGTCACTCCCACCGCGCACTTCTCATTCATCTCCTTCTGGTGTTTGTTCTGAACCAAACACTCCATCAGATCACCAGTGTTGATTTGATTATCAGCTACCTCCTGAAAAAGAGACGGACAGAGGGTTCAATTTGAATTCTCAAAAATATTGAAATTCTTCTGATAATTCTTCATATATTGAACAAGGAGCTAGAAATATTCCTCAGAGATGTTGACACACTATTTAACATGCATTTCAATGTATGTGTGTGCTACTTTAAGAAGGGTCAAATTTTGTACACTGCAATTGTCACATTATCGTTGCACTACAATATAGAATAAATACATTCAGAAAATTGCGGTAGCTCTTATAAATAACAGACTTCCTGTCTGCATATTCCTTTCCAGTCTTGTTATTATTGATCAGTTCATGTGCAACACACTGCTTTTTTCTTTTTCTGAAGGGTCATTCCGTGTCAATTCATCAAATGCCTCCCACCTGACCATCTCAGAATGTCCTGAAAAAATTTGAGTACAAAGACACACTTGTTAATAGGACAAATCCAAAAGATTAGGTCTTTACTGTAAATAGTTTTCTCATGAAACATCATTGAATGAAGGGTACTTTAGACGGTTTTTGGCATCATGCTCTGAAAAGCCATTTTTAAACAGCAATATCTGGGAAACTATCTCACCTGTGGCCTTCAAAATTTCTACAGAGTATATCTGTTACTAATACCCTCCAGACATGAAATATCAGGGATGTAGCTCAATGATAACCTAGTATGGTAGGTACTTAAAATGAGGCTTGTTGAAATAAAGTAGTATATTTGAAGAGTGTCTGAGCTCCCATTTTTGCAGATAAAAGACTTCTATCACTTCTGCCTCTATCTCTGGTGTTACCTTAAACAT
This sequence comes from Chelidonichthys spinosus, assembly GCA_029853015.1. Taxonomy (NCBI): domain Eukaryota; kingdom Metazoa; phylum Chordata; class Actinopteri; order Perciformes; family Triglidae; genus Chelidonichthys; species Chelidonichthys spinosus. Next base: position 40,425 of record JARXKY010000045.1, read on the forward strand.
TCTGCAAAATATGGTTTCTCTAAGATGATTAGTTTCATAGATATTAAGGCTCAAAAATGAAAGTTAACACATATTCCAAAAAACTGACAACACGTATCAGGTCCAAACTTACTTTTTTTGAAAGATCAAAATCTTGTTAAAATCATATGGAAAAAATTGGGAGGGTGTTTTGCCTCATTTTGTCGCAGTGATTTTTTAAAAATACTGATATTGGTGGGGTTTTTGTGGCCAGTTTTGGTACTGCATGTCCGAACAGCCTACCAGTAAACATCACAGCAGGGCAATTCAACAAGACTCCCAAGACTTCCATTCCTACAAAGTTGAATCTTTATGCTCCCTGGCAAATTGAAGCATGCCAATGAGAAGCTTCTCATTGCATTAGCTGGAGTGAAATCATTTGTTGCCAGCTGTGAGATAATTGCCCATGCAGTAATTATCCGCTAAGGAGGTTCTTACCCATTTGCTTAGTTAAATCCAGGTGGCAACTTTTTTTTGGCCAGGCAATGTATAAAGCTACTCAGGTAAATGTAATCAGATCACCATATGCCGTCAACATGGCAACTTTGGGACCATGTACTATTGGATTCAAGTTAGAAAGAACTGATGACTGCCACAAGTTGGATTATACACACACACTTATTTTGAGTAAGTTTTCTTCTGTCATATACGACAAAATGATTCAGTTTTCTTCAGTCACATATAAAATTGAATTTTAGAATTCCACAAACTTTCTATTTTCTTTTTCAGACCAGCACAATTGATTCCTGTTAAGACATTACCAAGTGAAGACATTACACTCCTTAAATGCAGATGTGGTCTAGATGATCTTCAACCAGATGCTACTGTGTGCTTGCATCACAAAGTACTTAATGTGGACTTATATTGTTCTCTCCAAAAAACATGCTGCAATTCACACAATTTGCATTCACATTCAGTTAGGAAGAATCTTAAAGTCATAACATTGTCACAAGCTGAGGCCATAGGAATCAGTTCAGTTAAGCCTGGTATGAAACTCTGCATAACCTGCTGGAAACGCAAGCATAAACCAGCAAACATTCCTGCTGAAACTGACAGCATGCCTGTTGATCAGAGTTTGGATCAGGATTACATACCAAATAGAGAATTGCGTGGCCAGTTGGATAAGAGCTTTACAGCTATTGGACTGTCACCCTGCAAAATTTCCAAAGTCAGTTCAAAGGATGCTGAAGGGTACATCAAGAGAAAAGCTACGCAGATTCATGATACGTCCAAGGATATGATGTACCAGTGTGCAGGGATACCTTCAACTTCAAGTGACACTCCTGTAACAATCCCAACCACATCACCATGCAAGGATGATATTGATTATTTAGTTGATGCTCTGAAGGAGAAATTATCACTTGCAACTGGGAAGCAGGAGAAGCTAAATTTGTTAACTTTAGTGCCAAAAAGCTGGACAATAGCAAAGACTGTCCAGGAGTTTGATGTAAGTGAATATCTGGTGAGGAGAGCTCGGAATATCAGAAATGAATATGGCATTTTGCCAGAAGTAGGTCATAAAATGGGGAAAATCCTAAGTGAGGATACCATTACAAAGGTTCACAATTTTTATTATGAAGATGATATTTCAAGACAAATGGCTGGGGAAAAAGATTATAAAAGCTTGAAAGAAGATGAGAAACGTGTGCACAAGCAAAAACAACTGATATTGATGAATTTAAATGAAGCTTTTTTGTTGTTTAAAGATCGGCACCCAGGCATCAAATTGAGATTATCAAAGTTCTGTGAGCTGAGGCCCAAGGAATGTGTCACCGTTGGAGCGAAAGGTACACATTCTGTATGTGTGTGCACATATCATCAGAACATCAAATTGATGCTTGCATCTTTCCCTCTGGCCAATCAATGTGACAAAATTGGTTATAAACAGCTGCTACAATCTCTGGTGTGTTCTACCCAAAATATGGAATGCATGATTCACAGGTGTCAAAATTGTCCTGGGTCTACTAATTTGGAAGATTTCATCACAGGCAAAATGAGTGATGAAGTAGATCACATCAAATTCAAGCAGTGGGTTACCACCGACAGAACAATTCTCATTGACCATACTCTGTCAAGGCTGGAGTACATTGAGGCATTGGTGGAGAAGTTGAATATTTTGGTTACTCACCACTTTGTTGCTAAGCACCAAAGTAAGTATTTGTATGACCTTAAACAAAGCCTTCAAGCAGATGAAGCCATTATTAGGGCCCGAGCGCCGACAACGTCGGGCTGCGAAGCCCTATTGTTATTCGAATGTTTTTTTTTCTTATTATTATTTTTTCACGAGTTCGACCTGCTTTTTGGGGGTCTTCGCCTGAAAAAAAACTAACGCAAATTGGAGTGTCTATAGAGCCTGGCGAAAAATTTGAGAATTTGGCGTCTTCGCATTAGACCACGAAAAAGTTGCTCGCTAGCGCCACCTAGAGTGGAGAATTGCCAGCCCCGCCGCACCGTAACTTCGATTGACATGAAACTTTGCACACATGTGCAAACAAGTGTCCTCTACAAAAAATCCTCTTGGAGTACCAAAGTCCGCCTGGCAAAATTTTCCGCCATCTTGGATTTTATGAAAAAAGGGAAGTTGCGCAGTTCTCGGACACCGTTGGTCCGATTTTGATGAAATTCGGTATGAATACTCGACAGACCTAGCTGGGGTTATGTTCCGAAAAGGTTTTGAAAATATGCATGTTATCCGGAGATATCGGCCAATGAACATTTGAGGGTGAGGCTACCAAAATGCAATTAGCATAACTCTATAACCTTTGCCCCTAAAATTACAAAACTCGAAACCTATGTTGCCATCGCTTGAAAGAACATGCATGTCAAGTTTCATCCAAATCGAGTAATATTTGCCACTTCCAAAAAATCCCAAATATTGCCAGTTTTGGCCGTTTTTGCCTGTTTTTGGCCATTCACAGGGGTCACACTAAAACAAAATATCATTTTACCGTTGATCTGATCGATACCAAAATTTGATAAGTGGTTGGAAAGGCTTTAAGGACAAAAAGTTCCTAAAAGATAATCCACTATTTTCATCCTTCGCCATTGGCATCAAAACTGTTATAACTTCACCGTTTCTTCTCCGATCTGCTCCAAAATATTCATGCTAGTTAAGAGTCACGTCCTGAACACAACAGCACTGCAATTTTAACTCACGGGTAGAGCGCCACCTAATTGCGACATGAAATGTGACTGATTTTATGCCAGTTTTCTGAGCAACAGCCCCCCCTCTAGGTTGAGCATACAGGCATGAAATATTTTTTTCTGGATAGCCCATCTAGAGATGTACAAAAAAGCCTCTTGGACCCACCGCCTAAAGTTATCATAAAGTAGGTTAAAAAATGTTTTTCGCCAAGTGTGTAATTCAGCCAGTTTTTCACTCAGTTTTCACTCAGGGAGGATAGGGGGAAGAGACACAGGCGCACAGCGACCACCAGGGGGAGTCAGAGATCTATCAGTGACACATGGAGAATCTGTGACTCTCACATGCAGCTGCAATCTTCTTCACACCAGATCAACAGGCATGCCACTTTTAATTCCTTTTTTTAAATTCCTCTCATTTCAGCCTGGACACAGAGAGGAGGAGAGATGGCACACTTTACATGCATCTCACACAGCTGTCGGTTAAACTCTGTCATTAACATCCAAACTATTATAACTTCAGTGTTTGTTCTCAGAGCTGCTTCAAACTTTGCACACTTGATTAGAGTTCCTTCCTGAACACATCTGTACTTTGATATTCACTCTGTCAGAGCGCCACCTACTGGCAACAGGAAATGTCATTGATTTTGTGACTTTTTCCAAGTTAAAGCTACACCTGATTATTTTTATAACTGATTCCTCTCATTTCAGCTTGCAAGGAGGACACAGGGGGAGGAGGAGAGGACACACTAGGGGGAGGAGGAGAGTTTTCAGGAAGGCATGAACATGTGTGTATGTGACAGACAGGTGGCTTTGAATCTCAATCGCTTGTGTCTAAGCTGCCGCCACGAGGAGGTGGCTGCTGCACGGGTAGGCGGCCGTCGCGCTGCCGTGTGAATGCAGGCACTCCACGACCGCACGTGAGAGACGGATGCCATTCGGTGTCAATCGCTTGTTCTGGACTTGCGCCGGGAGAGGCGGCCGCTCCAAGGGCAGCGTCCACGACACTGCCCTGTGACCGCAGGCAGTCCACGACCGCATATGAGCTCGGGCCCGTCATGACACTGCTTGGCAGTTTTAATTATACTTGATTTTGCAGAGAACTATTCATTTGTAGTGCAAGATGCAGCTCAGGGATACCATTGGGACAATTCCCAATGTACCTTGCATCCATTTGCAATCTATTATAAAGATGACAATGGTGAACTGAAATGCCTCAGCCTGTGTGTGATAAGCAACTGCCTTAAACATGATATAATTGCAGTATACACATTTCAAAGCAATGTCATTCCATATTTGAAGGAGATGCTTCCTGCTCTGAGAAAAATATATTATTTTAGTGATGGTGCAGCCTCTCAATACAAAAATCTGAAGAATTTCTGTAATCTCATTCATCATACAAGTGATTTTGGCATTACAGCAGAGTGGCATTTCTTTGCTACATCCCACGGCAAATCACCCTGCGATGGGATAGGTGCCACAGTGAAACGCAAGGCTGCCAGGGCCAGTCTCCAAGCCACTGTAACTCACCAGATCCTCACTCCTCAAGACCTGTTTTCATGGGCAAAATCGCATTTACCAGGGATTCATTTCATGTGGATAGATCAGGAATCTGTACAAGCAATCACTGGAAGGCTGAATGACAGATTTTCAAAGGCAAAACCTGTGCCAGGAACCAGGGATAACCACAGCTTCAAACCTTTGAATGCAAGCAGTCTAGAAGTCAGCAGGGTATCAGGAATCAATGGATTTGTGGTCCGCTTTCAAGTTGACATTCAACATGGCCACCAGTTGGCTGAGATGATACCAGGACAATATGTGAGTTGTGTGTATGATCAAAAATGGTGGATAGGAAGTATCAGAGATGTTTCGGAGCATGATGAAGATGTACTGGTTCAGTTCATGCACCCACATGGCCCTGCCAAGAGTTTCTACTGGCCAAGAAGAGAGGACATGTGCAATGTCCTACTGCAGCATATAATTGCAAGGATTGACGTCCCCTCCACAGAAACTGGGCGCATGTATGCCATCAAAAAAGATGAGCACAACAGGGGAGAAATGTATATTACCCAATTTGTAAAGTGACTGACAAATTAATGAATGTGATGAAGAAATGGTCTAAACAAATGAAACCAACGTTTGATCCCTCATAGTGAGCATAGAGACAAACTGTTATTCAATATCAAACTTTGGAGACTTTTGTACTGTAATGTAAAATCTTTATGCTCAAATTAAGATTATTATTTGATTTGGTTGTGTAATCTATGTGTAATGTATATACTTAAAGTATGACAAAATGTACAATCTGCAATATTATGCTATCATATGTTTGTTCATGGTTTAAGACATTAAAAGCTGCTTTCACCATGTTCAACTCACATCCAAGGACTTATTGCCTCTGTAACTACAACTGTGCTACATTTTCATGTTTTTGTGAGGCTAAATTTATCAGTAGCATTTTGTCACTTCTAAGTATTTGGTAAATGGTAAAAAACACAATTGAATTGCCCTGCTGTGATGTTTACTGGTAGGCTGTTAGGACATGCAGTACCAAAACCGTCGACAAAACCCCACCAATATCAGAATTTTTTAAAAATCACTGCGACAAAATGAGGCAAAACACCCTCCCAATTTTTAAATATGATTTTAACAAGATTTTGATCTTTCAAAAAAAGTAAGTTTGGACCTGACATGTGTTGTCAGTTTTTTGGAATATGGCTCTGAAGTTGGGCAAAAATGTGTTTACTTCCATTTTTAAGCCTTAATATCTATGAAACTAATCCTCTTAGAGAAACCATATTTTGTAGAATGTTTAAGCTAACACCAGAGATAGAGGCAGAAGTGATAGAAGTCTTTTATCTGCAAAAATGGGAGCTCAGCCACTCTTCAAATATACTACTTTATTTCAACAAGCCTCATTTTAAGTACCTACCATACTAGGTTATCATTGAGCTACACCCCTGATATTTCATGTCTGGAGGGTATTAGTAACAGATATACTCTGTAGAAATTTTGAAGGCCACAGGTGAGATAGTTTTCCAGATATTGCTGTTTAAAAATGGCTTTTCAGAGCATGATGCCAAAAACCGTCTAAAGTACCCTTCATTCAATGATGTTTCATGAGAAAACTATTGACAGTAGAGAACTAATCTTTTGGATTTGTCCTATTAACAAGTGTGTCTTTGTACTTGAATTTTTTCAGGACATTCTGAGATGGTCAGGTGGGAAGATTTTCAGAAATTTGATGAAATGACACGGAATGACCCTGAAGTGTATTTGCTTGAAAGCCTTTTAAAATCATCTTAAAACATCTCTTTTTTAATTAATTTAAAACAAAAGGTATTCCATCAATTACAAACGTGATTTAAAAAGAGCTAGTAAACGGTGTGTTTCTCAGTGCAGACTTACGTGGCAGTAGGCCTGGACGACGGGTTCACATGCTTGCATCAGCAGGGCCTCGATCTGAATATCCTGAGGACAGAACAAACGCAGAAGGTTCAGTTGGACTAGAGCCATCATTTCTTATTCCATCAGGACGGATCATCACAGAAGCTAGATTTCGATGTGGTCTAGAGCCTGGGGGTCAGTAAAATGTGTTGCATTATGGGTAGAAACAGGTTTGGGGGCGGTTACCTCAGACTCCAGCTCCGTCAGGTTCCCCACCACGTCTCTGCAGTCGGACACCAGATCCTCCAGGTGATCCTGCAGACACTCTAGCTCCTGTCCCGGCTCGGTCTTCTCGCTGCACCACTTCCCCAGGTCAGTCATGCATCGTCTCTGGAGCTCAGGGTCCAGCTTCACGTCAAGTGCCCTCTGATGGAGAATCCTCTGCACCTCCACCTTACAGTCTCTGGAGAGCTGCAGGAAGACCACCATATCGGGTTAGAAAAGACACAACAAACTATCTCACTGTTGTTGGAAGGGCTTAAACTGATACTCCACACTAGATTATTAGGATTTATGAAACGTGGCTGGTTTTTAAGCAAGTGTTATGTGACTCAGGTGTTTTAAAAGGTTCATTGGTATTCACCAAAGTCAAACAATAACACACAAACAAACCCATCAAGACTTTGGTCACTGGAGTGTTGCGGCTTTGAAGCTCTTTTCAGTGACGGCCCATCAGGAAGGGCCGTCTGAAAGCAAGGTAAACATATTCTAAATAAAGTGTACTCAAATTCCATCCACTGTAGGTAATACGTTTTGGAGAAGTACCTCATACAACACAGGTTCAACTTCAAAACATCACAACTATTCCTTTAAAACTGAAGCTGAGCATTTACTATCTATGTTCTATATGCGTGTTTGGACTAGATACCGAAACATTCAATTCATTACAGATAAAGATTATACAGGAAACACTCCTGGTTTGGAGAGGTTTCTACAGTCCTTTTGAGACTTTCTTTAATAAGAACTGGAATGCATTTTAACATGAAATCCAGCTGATCCCTGCCACTGTTGTTCGTGGTGCAGGAAACTGCAACATCTTTACACATTTCCAAGCCTTCAGGGGAGTGTGTGTCTGATTTGAGTGGAGCATCACTTTAAGGACAGCCAACACATCGTATTTTAATCAAGAATTTGATTTGCTCCAGTTAATTAAGCATAACCATGTTTTCCAAATTGGAGATTTGCATTGATTCGACAGTTCAGCAGCCCTTTTCACATAATTCATCTAAAAATCAGCTTACACATGCACCACTATAAGATGAGAATTAAAGTGTACAGATCCTTTCCCCGGTGAACAACCAGTCATCATGACAGGCATGTCACAGTTTCCTGTTATTGTCATCATGAGTTCAGCAGCACAACGTACTCACAGTTAAACCCTGGGTTTCTGCTTCAGACTCCCCACTGAGCAGCTACAAAAACATTCTCTGGTCAGTGAGTTCACACTTCCTTTACATCACTGTCTTCTGCATACAAACAATATAAATACAAATGCATTTACTGTCAGTTAGCTGATGCTCTAATGTGACCTTCAGTGTCAGTAAGTCTTAAATCAACAACCTGGCCCCTATCCCCCCATGTTTTGTGTCCAATTTGTGACTCATTTTTGTTTTTTAAATTTATCCGGTATTGATGGAAAACGCTACAGAAAGCACATGTCACATGTTTTTTTAAGAAGTTAACATTTTCTCAACTTTTCAGTGCTAGGTGTTAAGTCGCATAGTTTGTCAGTGTCACACTAGGCCACCAATCAATCGAGCTAGATTGAGGCTACTTAACCATAGCCTTCCTGTTTGTATGCCAGTAGATGTGGTAGGAATGCACAATGGGTAATACAAATGAAAAGTTGATTGCACCAGACGGAAGCAGCTAAACAGGCTGTGATGTAGTCTCCCTCAACACTGGACCAATTTTAAAAATTGTCATTTGGAGAAATGGGTAGAAAATTCGAGAGTGATGGAGGTGACCGGTTGGTGGTTTATTGTGCTCACAATATTCAAAAAAAAAAATAATAATAATAATAATAATTAAAAAAAAAAAAGAATTTACCGCAAAACCTTAACTCAAGATAATCCTCAGAAGACAAGGTGATTCAAAATGTTCTACATTTGGGAGAAAAAAGTTCAGACTGAAAGCTGATTGATAATTTCAATTGAAATATATTGGTGGTGTGGTGTTTAATGGTTACGCTAACCCAACATCCCTACAGTGGTCATGGTGTGGACAGACCAGCTGCTGAGACTCACCCTCCGTCCCTGCTCCACGGAGCGGTAGGCGTGGCGGTACAGGCAGGAGAAAATGGCACCGGGCGGCATCATCTCGCTGGTCTCATTCCAGCCGTGAGTGTGGCACAGCCGGGCAGCATCACCCTGACATTTCTTATACAAGACGGGATCCAACCTTGGCAACAATACAGGGAGAAATCATTAAGTATTAGGTATATTTTCCATCAGAAGGGATTCATACTTTCCCACAAAAATTGAGATTTTATTTTGGGAAAGTGACTGTTTTTTTTACCCAATCTGAGTCTGAACACAATGGTCTTATTTCAAGCCAAATTAAAGAGAAGAAGAAAAAACACACCTACTGATTCCCAACCTTAACTGTATTATTTGGTGGTATTAATAATAATTAGGAATGTCTATTTGCACCTGGGTGAGAACAATTACACAGCAGCTATTTGGCTATTTACACCCAGCCAAGTTGAATATGTGACTTAAGGGTATTTTCTTATATAGCCTCTTTAAATGAACCAAAGTCAGTCCTGTTAAAGAGGACCAACAGAAATGGGGCCCATTCTACATGCATTCACATCGTCAGTTCCTTTTAAGAGGAGTCAGGTCTGTTCCTTGTCCATTTCCTTTTTCTGTTCACACTAGAGTTCCTACCTTCCTCCTGGTCAGTGCTTTCCCCTTCAAGTATGTGTAGTGTTGTTTCCAGACAGAACACTGCTTTTTCCTCATTCATTCCCTCTAAAATATCTGTTTTATATCCATTTGAAAACTGAGCCACATATATCCACGTCAGTATCCACCAAACTATCCAGTTTCTATAGTCTGAAGGTTTCTACAAACGGGTTTGTTCACACACCATTCATAACCTGATTAAAACAGTATTTTCTGATTTAGCAGGACTTACTTCCAGTCTCGGGCGATAAAGTACTGCAGCTCCAGTAGTCTATGTTCACAGTCCTCCACCATCTTCTCAGTGTAGAGATGCTCCATCAGACATGACAGGATCCTGCAGGATCAGCAACACAAACACAGGGATCACATATCTAACGTCTTATCTCTGTTTACAATGTGACAGACATTAGCCACATGCAGAACACTGTATACTTTCCCTTTCATGACCATATACTCTGAGGAAACTAAAATCATAAGGTTGGATTCCTGGAAGCAGTTTGTTAAAAAAAAACAACCTTACACTTTATATGATAACTTTTAACATTATTTTACATCAGAGTTAAAGTCTGTTTTTATGATTATTATAATTATTATGATATGTCATATCAGTGAAACATGTGAAGTACTGAAACATACACATAAGAGACAAGTGCATGAAGAAGTTCAGTGTTTACTCACATGGGGTCTCCGCTGCGGATGTGTTTGCAGGCAGTCTGGATGACGGACTCGCAGGCCTCGTTGAGCGCTCGGTCGATACGGTAGTCGGCTCCGGGGTCAGCCTCCTGGATCAGAGTCTGGAGCTGAGGATGGAAGACAGCAGCACATCAATAAGACAACAAGCTGGAAGCTGGGCTGGTCTAGCCATCAGGACCATGGCCATGTACTACGAATCAGCATTTGGGGTTAGCGAGATAACTTTAGTTTAACTTTTCAGTCCTGTGATGGTGGTTCACTTCTTACCAGGTACATCACCATGGAAACTGATGCTGCACACCTGACCTGCTCTGGCGCAGGTTATGTTCAAGGATAAAAATCACCACCTACTGACCAATCAAAGCTCACTGAGCAAATCATGTGATAATATTTCACAAAGAAGAAGGTGATGTCTAGACTAGGGCTGGGTAAAAAAATCGATTCAATCGATTATGGATCGATTTCATTTAAATTTTGCAATATCGATTCATAGAGCATAAGATCGATTTTTCCCCATGAAGTTTACCCCTCGTGCGTGATGCAGCAGGGGCGCGTTTACGTCCGGTTGACGTTCATTCATGCGCACAAGCGTGCAAGATGGCTCCTATAGGTGACGTTAGCGCCCTGGTTTGTGCCAATTTTGCAGAACAATGGCCGCGTCAACATCGACAACAGCCACCAAGGAGCCCGCATTCGCGCTCCGTCCAGAGAACCGTAAACTCTAAGACGCGCCGCCCGGAATACTGCCCGGAAATAGGCAAACAAACACTGCCGAACAGTCGCCACTGACGGCCCAAATAATGTCCAAAAGCAGCCTGGAGCTCTCACCGACACCGGGCAGCACACGGCTCCGCGAGCCCACAATTACGCTCCGCGAGCCCGCACTCGCGCTCCGTCCTGAAAACCGTAAACTCTTAAGACGCACCGCCCCGAATACTGCCCGTAAATAGGCAAACAAACCCCGCCGACTGGCTTATTTAGCTTTATTTTAATGAAACCGAATGCATACACAGTTTATGTCTGACCTTAAATAAATAAAGGTTCTGAAAACATGTTGCCTGCCTATTGACGTTGACTGATACACTGCCCTCTGGTGGACAAAACATATACAACTTAAGTACCATACCATACTATATAGGTCTTACTGAAGGCTTTTAATGGTCAAAAGATTATTAATAAATATTCAAATATATTCGAATATTAATATTAATAAACAAACGAACTTCGAATATGATTTTCGGGCAAAAGTCAAGTCCCTAGTGCTCGATCCACACTACGTTATGGTGCAACGTAAACATCTGACTGAAACAGTTATCCCCATGATGTATACATGTGTGAAAGACGACATCCTAACGGAAATGCAGTCAGCAGAGAGTGTCGGCAGAACTTGTGTTGTTAATGGTGAAGAGCAAAAAATAAAGTACATCTGTATTTTGTATCACAGTTGAGCCATTTTCATTATGTAAGAGCCAATCGAATCGAATCGAATCGAATCGTGATTAATCAATTCAGGACCTTATGAATCGAAATCGAATCGATTTAGGAAATTGGCCACGATACCCAGCCCTAGTCTAGACTAATCCAGACTAGAAAAACAGTCTAAATTGCCAAATGCAGAATGGACAGCTGGCACAGACAACAACAACTGGAGAAAAACAACATGGCGGCAATTTGAAGCAAAATATTCGTATGAGAGTATTCACTTCATAACAAACACCATGTCTTAAAACACCATGTCTTAAAACAAATGAACATTAATGTCTGCTGAAAGATTGTTTTTCCACCAATAATACACCAATCATAATTAATATGAATGGCGACTCACCGCCCTCTGACAGTTGGGGTCGATGGCTCCCATGTCTCCTCGGCCAACCCTCATCAGGCAGTGCAGCGTCCGTCCTTTGCGGTGCAGACCGGAGCAGTGACCCTCAATCTCGCTCCGACAATGCAGTACAATCTCCGGACTCAGAGAGAAATCCTCCATCAGCATCCGCCTGTAGTCCATCATCTCGCCCTGACACTCGCCGCTGACCACACGACCTGAAACACACATAAATGCAACACTCATCACTAGGGATGTCAGTTAACCGCTAACAAGTGCACCGCTGAAGACATTTTGGAGCATATAGGTTAATTTATGGTTGATATGGTAACCAATTGAGCTGTTCAGACAGGACGAACCACAGTTTGTCCAGCTGGACCTTTTTCAGAATGAATAAGGAACAGGATTGAAAGCAGACAAGTGAGTATTTAAGACATTTCAGTTCAGAATCAATGAGTCATCTGATCAGCCTTGAGAGAGGCTACCAATTAACCTATTTACAATAACCATCAGCTGATATTCCTAACCTCATCAAAATGTGGCAATAAACAGCAAAGTCAACAGAAAATAATAAAACAGGGGCGGCCATTGGCGTGTTATGTGCAGGCGGTATGAATGTGTGTATGAATGTGCCTTGAGTAGTAAGTAGCTAGAAAAGCACTATATAAATGCAGGTCCATTAACCATTTAAAATAAGATAAATTTACAACAAAAAACACTCAAACTGGATGGAAATAGTGCTTTGGCATGTGGCAGTAAAGCTCATTTAGTTAAAAAGAAATGAAAGTGCCTCTTAAAGGGATTTTTTTTGTCGCTTCTTAATATGTTATGTGATGCTTTACTGTTATTTTTTAAATGTTTTTTAAAATAATGAAAGCAACATTTTGCCCTCTAGAATGGGCGACTGCCAGACAGCTGAATCCCCCTCGTACTTTCTTGACATCTCAGCCTACCGGAGTGGCTGGAGTTAGTGTGCCTGACCGGCCGGGTGTTGACTGTGCTGCTCACCTCGGTGTACAGCCGACTCCAGACAGAGCAGCAGGTAGGACAGGCGAGCTTCTCGGGCTCTCGGCATGTTGCTGTCTGCGCTGCAGTGATACTTCCTCAGGTCCGACTTGCAGGCTTTGGCCAGCGAGTAGCTCACCTTGTAGTCCTGGGCGATCAGCTTCTGCCTGGTGGTCAAGGCCTCACGGCACTGAGGGAACACGACCGCCGTCACAATCACAGAGGTTCAAACTATGTGGTGGCCATGTTATTTTAGTCTTGGCTATTCTCCAAAAAGGTTGCAAAGGATCTATTCATTTCCAAGTTAAATCAAATACAATTACTTTAAATTAATGTTCAAGAAAGAAATATCATACTTTTTAATAGTTGACTTATTTGGGGAAGAAGAAAAATAAAATCATGAAGAGGCCATGGGGTTAAATTATTATTTGGTAAAAGGCTTTTGTTTTGAAGAGGGGTTTAGAGGGAATGTGTTTTTGATCAATGTATGGTCGTATTGAATTTTCATTGAAGTTCAACTCAGGTAAATTTCTTTGAGCCAATCAATACTGCTTATGATCTGGTAAATTATATCCTGAGCAAATGACACCATTATTTAAATATATTAACGTTAACTAGAAAACTTAAATGGTTCCAAAAGTTTGCAACCCTTGGCAGAATACCACATAATGGTGGTTACAAAACCTCATTTCCTCAGAGGATTGGAGGTGACAATATGACCTTCAGCTTTGCCAGTTACTCTTTGATCATTATTATACACGACACCTAATATCATAATTTCAAATTAAAGTATTTTTGTATCAAACTTCAGCTCTCACCCTATCAGACATTGCCTCCTCAAACTTGTGATTGAAGAGACATTTGTAAACTCGTCCCTCGCCGGCCAGTGTCTGAAAAAACATCAAAACAGTCCATCAACAGAAATATTTACAGCAAGAAGAAAATCCTTATTATTGTAAATAGAAAAATATATTTATCTTTTCATTATTTCACCTGCAAAAGTCATGTTACGTCATGACACAAGGATAACTGAGACTTACTTGTTCTGATGACCCCTGATTTATTTATTAATGCATCTCCTTTCATATCAGATATTTCAATCTTGTTATGGAATGAAACTCTTCACATGCTTCAATATGAAGCTGCCTCGACCTTCGAGGCACCAACATAGAACGTAAAATGTTCTAATTTTGAAAGACCATAAAAGCATCTTGTCAGCCTGAAGCCTGCCTGCATCATTAACTTAAGATGTGATGTGGTCACATCTGTCCAAGGTTTTTCAAACCTGACAACTGAACTGAGGTTTAAATCAAATAAAAAAATAAAGCAACAGCGCTGATAAAAGTGAGTAGTCTCGATTTGGGCAACTAATGATACACAAAATTATAGAATGAGCTGAAAAAGCAAAGCAGAATATATGTTTTGAAACGTTTGTTCATTAGTGTTAAACAGAATTGAAAGGACGTTCCGTCATTGATTGAAGAAAGCCACAAGCTCTCTAGATCACTGTAAAGAAGATGTTTGGTGGCCTTGTGGATAAGATCACTACTAAGTCCTCACGTTTTCACAGAAGCGCTCTCGGTCCTCACGGCAGGCGAAGTAGAGGTATCGGTCCAAGTGGAAGTCGTCTGAGGAGAGCTCGGCCACTCTCATGATGGACTTCTTACATTCGTCCTTGATGGGATGCGCCCCCGGCTGCTCCTCGGCCTCCCGCACCAAACCTTTCTCTAGACAGGCAATCACCTCACCCTGAGAGTGGATGTCCTGCAGAGACAGGGACGGTCACATGGTTGCAGTACAATGAGGTGTCACAGTCAGATATGGTAGGAGAAGGATAGTTTTCAGACAACAACTCAAGGTTTGAGCTAGTTTTTTGCTCCATTAATTCAATCAGTTGTTTGAAACCCATGTATCTCCTTTTATTTAGACTCATATCAGATAATAGGAAAGAGGCAGCCTTCACCTGTAGCTGATCAAGGTGGTTTTCTGCCTGCTCGTGTATGGGCACTTTGTTGGAGAGGCTTCTTAACCATTGAATAATAATTTACATGCATGTCAAATGTCTGTACTTTAAGACACTGGTGCTTTTTCATTCCAATGCTGCAGCATCTAGTTTCAGCTAACAGCTATATCAGAGAAATCTCTCATTGTTGGGATTGCAGGAGGCTTCAACAAATTCAACATTTCTTATAGAAACAAGAGTTATGATTCCTTTGGATATGAATATACTGTCAAATAGGTTAAATTTCTTCTGTAACAAAGGTCCCAAGGAAAACTGATGAGTTGGATTATCCACAGTGAGCTTTGATATTTGGGTGAACTGACCTTTTAAACATTTAGTTCATCATTCCTATGTCATTGTCAGACTGGTGCTGGACAGTTTACAACACAAAGGATCAAAATCAATGTGGCAGAACCAGAGATACCATCGTTTTTTATTCCAAGCATTCTTCCTTGTCCAAACCTGGCGCCTATATTACCCACAATGCAACTCCACCACCAACAGTACTAGATATGCTACTAGTCCTGTTGTCACAATATCACAAAACTGTGACTTGATACAATACCCTGACTAAATATCTTGATACAGACACTGAATCGATACCAAGTACTGGCATAATAAATGAACATGGATCATAAAAAAAAATCTTCCTCTCAATAATGTTAAAATGTATTGATAAAAATGTACCTGGTATGCAGTGATCTGATGTCCCCTGTACTTGAGTTTATTTGATTTACTACTAATTTTATCGTTTTGTTTTGATTTACTACTACTACTACTACTACTACTACTACTACTACTACTACTACTTCTTCTTCTTTAATACTTTAACATGCACTTTGGTGGATTTTGGTGAGAGGACTGTGTAGCCAGGTAGTGATTTGTGTCCTGCTTTAACATTCTAACTTCAGTTGTTGACTCCATCATTCTAGTTAGCTCTAGTTAGTTTTTGTTTCCAGTGCTGCAAAGTTAAAATCGTCCTCTTGTGGATCCATTCAGTCCTCTAGCAGAGTGCCATGGTAGTTTATAGCATCACTTATCCTACATGGAGCGTCTTGTATTTTTTAGGTGTGGTAGGAGAAGAGCTCAGTGGGGATGAACGTGGTGAGTCTGATCTAGCGGCTCCGGCACACTGAAATGAGCTTCCGTGACGAATTCCTGATAATGAAACAGACTGTGCTCCCACTGACGAATAATAATTTGCACCGTTTTATAATTGTGCCGGCGTGCTATCCCATAATAACCGCATGTCTAACAGGCTTATAGGGTTTAGCTTGGCTCAGCAGCGGGAAAACACTTTCAGAGGAGACTGATTCACTGTGCTCGCTGTCAAACCCGCTGTCAAAGTTGTCTTTTCTCAGCTGAGTCACACTTTGAACAGTTTCTGGGGGTTTAGAGCCAAGGAGAAGAAACCCACCAAGAAAATTTGCTTGGTGGGTTTGAAAACAACTTTTCACATTTACTGTTTTCTTTCTGTTTTCATCTAGCTATCCACTTATCAATAATCAATCACCACATTCTATGGAGTCATGGGAATGCCATATAAAAAATTAATCCGTAAACGAAGAAGAAAATAAGATATGTATGTATATTTAAAGATAAATTAAAAATGTTTGGTTTTTCTTACATTACATTTATACTTAAAATGAGAGTTAAAAGGTGCAGCTTTTCCACCAAGCCAATTGATTGATAGCTTGAACCTTCAAGGAATAGCAAAAAGGGAAAAGAATAAGGACATTTTAAAAGATAAAAAATATGCAAAAAAGGTACACGCATTTAAAAAAATACAAAGTACAGAAATGAATTCACAAATAAATCAAAATAAGTGAAGACAAAAATAAATTAAATGCTTATAATGGTTATTGTTTTTGTCTTAAAATGTCTTGATTCTTCTTTATACTTCCACATTTCTTTTAATGATTTTCTGTTGCACATTTATGACTCCAAAACATTCTGTCTGCAGCAAAAAAGACATCATCACATGTTGCTCGGATCGATGTGCAATGTCAATGTATAATATGATTAATCACTGTCAATACGACTAAATGGTAAATACTCCAGATGTAAGTAGGAGGACGAGGTGGTGCACATCCACTGTAGTTCCCTATGGGACACCTTGTTACATTATGTCACATTCAAAAAGATGTGACAACTGTTTAATGGGGAATGAAGTAATGAATGTACAGATATGCCAGTATGCGAATCTGAGGACCCACCATGAGCCTGGAGGGTGCAGCAAAGGTGTGAGGTGCCCATGTTGTTAATTCAATAAATCCCAACTCGTTAGTTAAAAGGTATAATATGAACTTTGCCACATTACAATGTCTATGTTGAGTTGTGCAATTACATTATGTCAAATTTGTCCAACAATTTTTAAACCCAGAGAAATCTGTCATTTCGATCAAGGTAGCTGTCAGTTTCATTGGCGTCATGTTGCCTTTGGACATGCACCAACGTCGTGGTTAGATTTGCATGATATTGGAACAAAACATACTTTGCAATATATATTGCAATATTACATTTTTGGCGGAATTTTCACCAAGATTTTGAAAGTTTTTAAGTTAAATGGTGAATTTGATGGACTTCCAGACCTAATGAAGAGGGCCAATTTTGTGTGCTAATAAAAAATAGATGGAACCAAAAAATCATGGTTAAGGAGACGGACTGCGTGTTTCGAGACGCGTCGCTGCAGACCCTTCCCACTCTGGGCGGTCTGGCCCTGGAGCCCAGTTCCTCCAGCAAGGAGTGAGGCCTAAGACAGTACAAGGTCCACAGACTCAGGAAGAAATGAGGTCAAGGCGAGGGCTGCTGTAAAGCTCAGTCAGATCAACGAGCCAAGTTCAACCCGGGACTTTCCAAGCTGACCTAACATAACCGGGGAGCACACTTGCTTTTGAGTGCGTGTTTATAAAAGAGGAAAAAAATCTATACAGTTCATCATGAGACTGTAGAGGGCCTACCTAGGCTGTGGGCATTAATCAGAAATATTGATTGCTCATGAAAATGTATTTTCTTTTGTAAGCAGCACAATAGTTGTAGTATGACCTTGCACATCCTCGGAGACTATTAAGCATGCGTACAGGCAATGCCGATGCTGAAACAATATATCGTGCAGCCACTTTTTATCTAGTTTAAAGTCTTACAAGACACTTTGTAGATCACTGTTTTTTTTTTGTATTATTTTAACAGATTAACACATGCACAGGCACATTTTCAGCAAAAGTGGACCTCATCATGTGTATGGCTCCTCTATATATAAACAGACTCAACATTTATCTTTCTTTTGTGATTTTGTGAGAAATGCTGTTCCAGTCTAAATCTGCTGAATATAAATCTGCTTACTTTTCCTACTAAAATATAGTAGTAAGAATCAGATTGAAAGAATTAAGTCACCTAACATGTACTACTGTATTTTTTTAGTGTTGGGGAGTAAATGCACTATCAGGTTTGAGTTTGAGGACTCACCTTCTCTCCGGTGCTGATGCTGCCGCAGCGCAGTGCATTGATGTCCTGACGACACTTGTCCATGAAGCCGCAGATCAGCCGGTAGTCGCTGAAGATGATGGTGGTCATTTTGGTGATGTACTGGTTGCACTGGTAGTCGCTTATGTTGCCACGGTGGTCCACCAGACAGGACACCAAGTAGCCCTTCCCCAGCTCCTCCGCTGCACATTCTTTAATCTGGGAGAAGAGAATGCTTCATAAACCCAGCACAAGGACTGGCAACACTTTGTATTCCCTTGTTGTTTAAATGCACAACAAAAGTAACCTACAGTACAGGGCATTAGCTCAGGAGGTAGAGTGGGTTGGCTGGCAACCGCAAGATCTCCGGTTCGATCCCCGGCTCCTCCTAGCTGAGTGTCTGGCATCCCTGAGCAAGACACCTCACCCTAATCACTCCTGACGAGCTGGCTGTCGCCGTGTATGGTTGACTCCGCTGTGTGAATGTGTGTATGAATGGGTGAATGTCAGTCAACACTGTAAAGCGCTTTGGATAAAAGCACTATATAAATGAGGATCATTACAGTGAAAAATGTGAGGGGTGACTGAAAGTAAAACTGGTGAAGATTTTTGCTTCGGGTGTGATTTGTCATTACCGTCATCCATTGGGCTCAAAAACGGTTCTTACATACTTTTAAAACAAGCATGGCGAGCTTCTGTCTATGAAGGGAATTAAGTAATCAGCAACATCCGCGTTAAAATGGAGCTTTTAAGACTCCTTCTGAAGACAGGAACACAGATAACACCCGTTCTGAGTCATTTCTGTCATTCTATGTTTATATTGCTCGATTCCGTCTATAAAGCAGTCGGATACATAGTTGTAACCTGCTAATGGTTAAAGAAGGACTGGAGAAATAAATAAAACCTGATGGGCTTAAAGTAGCTTCAGGAAACCTCATGGGAACCTGAGGCGTTTTAAAAACATTAATTGCAGCTTGATGGCTTATACACACACTCCAAACAGATCTTCCTGTATATGAGAATGTGGTGTGCAGTAGACATTGATATTTTCATTCACCATCGATGTGACACTGCCCCGAAATTGACTAAAATGAGGCAGATTCAATTGAAATTGTGTCTGCAGTATTTTCTTTGCCTCTGTAGAAACATGTGTAATTTGGTTTGCTATACAAATAAAGCTGCCTTGCTTTGAAATTAAAACAGCATGTTGATTATAAATGGGGTTTATTTAAAAGTTTATTTAAAGGCCTGAGTGGTTTTCTGTTTTTTAGAAAGTGTAAAACAAGATTTAGGAGAAATTAAATCTGAGGAAAATCCAAATATGTTCCAAATACTTGTGTGAGTAGAAGAAGAGCAGGATTGTTCATGTCATGTGTGAGGTGCCAGCCAACAAGGAGGCTGGCAGACGAGTGACGCCAGAGTACTTGGATGAGATTTGAGATGATTCCACACTGAGGGTGCTCTGATAAATTTAATTAATTTAATTAATTAAAAAATGAAGAGGCAGAAAGTTAGTATGGAATTTGATACTTTTTTTTAAAATATTGATCATTTATAGAGTTTCGATCAATTTTTTTGACAACCCTACATGATTCACAGTTATTTTGGCCAGGATAATCGTGATATGAAAGTTTCATATCATCTCTTACCTATTGGTTTCACTGAGGGCCAATGAAATCTTTTTTTAACCTCTTTTCACTGCTGAATGGGTTGGACATCCTGGATAAACACATATTGCAGACCCTTCAGTCTTCTTCTCTCTGAACTCGGACAGCTTGGCAATGGGGGCCGGGACTTAGTGAAAGGTCAATACATAATTCAAATACTTTAACATGTAATATAACATGTTTTTTTTACTGAATAGTTAAATAAGTAATCGTACATGATAAATAGAGGTTTAAAATAGACCCTGTGATCGACGATTGTATTGAGACTCCAGATTCCATTATCAGCCCCGAAACTCCCGATCGGGCAACCATATTCTACACTCAACTAGAAGCACTATCTTGAAAAAAATGACAAAATCACGACATTGACCAGCTAATTTGAGGTTTCTTAGTTGAAATGTAAAACAGAACTTTCCAGTTTCGCTGTAGAGGTTTGGTATAAGCGACTCACCTCGGAGATGGTGGTCTTGCAGACCTCCACAGCAACAGATTCAAACTTTGCGTCGGTGGTCAGGTTCAGCTTGTAGTTCCAGAGCAACTTGAGGAGAGAAGATTCATAAAATATCTGTATTACTCACATTTGTTTAAGAGTATAAATGAAGGTACTAAACCCATCACTTTTGATTTATAATGACAACATAACATTAACTACATGGAATGGAATTAGGGTGACATGGTGCATGCTGGGTAGTCGTGTTTAAGGAAGACACTTACATGGTTGCATTCGGCTGCAATTTCAGTTTCCTGAAAGAGAAGGTGAGAAAGGAAATATTAGGAGTATGTCAACTGTAGATAACAATACATCTTCTCAGTGTTTCCTCTAGGATTTTTTCCAGCAGTGTGGGCAGGCCAAGCGAACCATCCATCCATCGTCTACCACAATGGTAGACAGTCTACAGGTCACCTGTCTATCATGTAGAGACAGACAGGTCACCAGTCTATCACAGGGAGACATGTAGAGAAAGACAGGTAACCAGTCTATCACAGGGAGACATGTAGAGACAGACAGGTAACCAGTCTATCACAGGGCTGACATGTAGAGACAGACAGGTAACCAGTCTATCACAGGGAGACATGTAGAGACAGACAGGTAACCAGTCTATCACAGGGCTGACATGTAGAGACAGACAGGTAACCAGTCTATCACAGGGCTGACATGTAGAGACAGACACGTAACCAGTCTATCACAGGGAGACATGTAGAGACAGACAGGTAACCAGTCTATCACAGGGAGACATGTAGAGACAGACAGGTAACCAGTCTATCACAGGGAGACATGTAGAGACAGACAGGTAACCAGTCTATCACAGGGAGACATGTAGAGACAGACAGGTAACCAGTCTATCACAGGGAGACATGTAGAGACAGACAGGTAACCAGTCTATCACAGGGAGACATGTAGATACAGACAGGTAACCAGTCTATTCCAGGGAGACATGTAGAGACAGACAGGTAACCAGTCTATTCCAGGGAGACATGTAGAGACAGACAGGTAACCAGTCTATCACAGGGTCGACATGTAGAGACAGACAGGTAACCAGTCTATCACAGGGCTGACATGTGACAGGCTTACATGGGGAGAACATTCAAACTCCACACAGAAGGAACCCGAACCCGACCCAGGAATCAAACCCGGGACCCTCTCACTGTGAGGCAACAGTGCTACCCACTACACCCCGTGCAGCCCCAGGCCACCCGAACCAGCCAAAATTAAAAGACTTTTCTGTAAAACTGCGTCCCTGCCTGCCATCAGGAACAGTTCCAGGGGTGGAGTGGTACTGCAGCACGAGAGACGGGGAGAGACTTCCCAAACAAAAACACATTAAATGATCATACATTCATATGAAGTACTGTGAGAAGTTGATGAGGGAAAGCTGCTAAAATCAGGATGAAGCCTCAGTAACAGTAGAAAGCACTGTGTTTGGTTGAAGGGATATTTGTGAAGACAAGGTCACTCTGCCATTGGACTGCTTTTCCTTTCTGTCCACTTCACTGCTGCAGAAGTTAAACTGTCCTCTTGCGGGATCCCATTCAGTCCTCTAGCAGAGCACTGCATCACTGCTCTGCTGCCCCACATCCTCATATTAAAACACTATCATACTTTAAGTACTGGTACTAATAAAACCAGGTATCGTGTTTTTAATGGCAGGGTATCACAATAATTTTATAGTATACCGTGCAATGCTCATCAATAGAGAATAACGTTAATGGTAAATTTTCTTTTAACCCAGCTTGTTAAATCTGCCTCTCTCTTCCTGTCTCTCTCTGTATTTGTCTCTCTCGGCGGGTCGCTATTAGCTGGATCTGACATCAACCAACAGCTACCTACCATGGACACCATCTTCATCTCCCGATGCTTGCAGAATATACACAACATTCTGAAAGACTTATTCCACCCTGCCAACTATGTTTGAACTGCTGCCCTCAGGGAAACGTTACAGGTCAACTAGAACACGTACCACAAGATTCATGAACAGTTTCTATCCCAAAGCTATCACCATACTCAACTCAGACCTGAAAACAAACCTTCTGGTCCGACAGCACTAATCAGGGACATCCAATGCAATGCTCTGCACCTAATATATTTTGCACTACTGTTTTAATGCATACAATGGCACTGAGTTGATGGTATAGTGTATGACGACATGAATGAATGATGAGAATTGCTATTTATTATGCTATTTTTAATGAGTTTTAATTTTTAATGAGTCCAGTACATGAGTGCATTGAATTTTGTTGTATTCCTGTGCAGTGAAAAAAAAATCGAATCTAATCCATCCAATCAATTCTATGTTAATATAATATATACACAGGAATTTTAATTCCAGGTTTTTGAACAATGTATTGCTGCATTGAAAATATTTTAACTTGAATTGTAATTCCTGTTCATTGTTTTACCAAGTTGCCGGTACCATTTATTATTTTCATGTATTTGTTTGTTAATTTGTTTTACAAAGTTAGGAATGGATTGTTTATGTCAAGCCTGGCTTACAAATAAAAGATTGATCCAACTCACTGAGAAATACAGCTTAGTAATTAAATACTGGTGCAGGATCAGTACTTGGTCTCAGCAGACACTCAAAGCCCAGGTATTGCTGGGAAAAAAATGGTCTGAAAAAGTCAGATGAGTGTATCCCTACACTGGGGCCAGTACTACCAGAGGCCTTGTATTACCCTTTAATGTAATAATTTCCTGAAAAAGGAATAGTGCCTGAAATTTTATAAAATCTGCACTTAACTCGATCGAAAATGAAATAAAACCCAATAATGTAATAAAATATCCTGACTGTTATTGTAATAACATTTTTACAGATAATGTAATACCTTATTACATAATTTATTACATTTTCAGGAGGGTCTTTTTTCCGAAACTGATAAATGAAATACTTGACAGATAATGTAATATGTTTGTTCATTTTCATCCAGAGTTCTATATTTTGTGTTTTAATAATCTAAGAGTGTTATATACACTGGATTTGAAACAACAGAATGACTATTGTGTTAAATTGCAGACCTTGAGTACGATACAGTCATGTGCATATGAGCAAATACTCAAGGACATGCAACTACATCCTGGTCCTACTGAGTGGGTGATGGACTTCCCTCCTTGGGAGACCAGACTTCCAGCTCAGATATAAGCTTCAGCAGCACTGGAGACCCAGGGAACTCTTCCCTAAAGGCGAGGTCACACCGGACCGAAAATCGGCGTCTTTGACAGAGTCGGCGTCCGTGACATGAGTCTGCTTGGTGTGGTCGCTCGAATCGGCCCACGTCGGCGTTCATTTCAGCCGATTCATGTGTAATCCGCCATGCGAGTCGGTGACTCTTTTACCATTCTGATTGGTGGAGGCTAGCAGCTTGACTAGCTAATCAGTGAAGCCCGGAAGTGACGATGTAAACTAGGGCTGGGTATCGTGGCCAATTTCCTAAATCGATTCGATTTCGATTCATAAGGTCCTGAATCGATTAATCACGATTCGATTCGATTCGATTGGCTCTTACATAATGAAAATGGCTCAACTGTGTTACAAAATACAGATGTACTTTATTTTTTGCTCTTCACCATAAACAACACAAGTTCTGCCGACACTCTCTGCTGACTGCATTTTCATTAGGATGTCGTCTTTTACACATGTATACATCATGGGGATAACTGTTTCAGTCAGATGTTTACGTTGCACCATAACGTAGTGTGGATCGAGCACTAGGGCCTTGACTTTTGCCCAAAAATCATATTCGAAGTTCGTTTGTTTATTAATATTAATATTCGAATATTTATTAATAATCTTTTGACCATTAAAAGCCTTCAGTAAGACCTATATGGTATGGTATGGTACTTAAGTTGTATATGTTTTGTCCACCAGAGGGCAGTGTATCAGTCAACGTCAATAGGCATACAACATGTTTTCAGAACCTTTATTTATTTAAGGTCAGACATAAACTGTGTATGCATTCGGTTTCATCAAAATAAAGCTAAATAAGCCAGTCGGCGGGGTTTGTTTGCCTATTTAAGGGCAGTATTCGGGGCGGTGCGTCTTAAGAGTTTACGGTTTTCAGGACGGAGCGCGAGTGCGGGCTCGCGGAGCGTAATTGTGGGCTCGCGGAGCGCAATTGTGGGCTCGCGGAGCCGTGTGCTGCCCGGTGTCGGTGAGAGCTCCAGGCTGCTTTCGGACATTATTTGGGCCGTCAGTGGCGACTGTTCGGCAGTGTTTGTTTGCCTATTTCCGGGCAGTATTCCGGGCGGCGCGTCTTAGAGTTTACGGTTCTCCGGACGGAGCGCGAGTGTGGGCTCCTCGGTGGCTGATGTCGATGTTGACGCGGCCATTGTTCTGCAAAATTGGCACAAACCAGGGCGCTAACGTCACCTATAGGAGCCACCTTGCACGCTTGTGCGCATGAATGAACGTCAACCGGACGTAAACGCGCCACTGCTGCATCACGCACGAGGGGTAAACTTCATGGGGAAAAATCGATCTTATGCCCTATGAATCGATATTGCAAAATTTAAATGAAATCGATCCAAAATCGATTGAATCGATTTTTTTTTACCAAGCCCTAATGTAAACATACCAGATAACCAGTAGAATCGAAGAAGGTGGTCTAGAGAGGACTACTTCCGGTTTTCATGTTTTTTGGCGCACAATACAGATTAGCGCCGCCTGTTGTTTTGGAGACATTACATCGCGCAAGCGCGGAACGTATGGCGTCGGCTGTAGTTCCGTAGGTGTGAACCGCCCATGTCGTTGTTCGAGTCTGACATGTTAAGTCAGTGCGGTGTGGACCCGCCTTAAAACATACCTCTTCATTTCACAGATTCACAACAAATCTCTACCTCATGAAAACAACCAAAAGCCAACAAAACAACTTTCCATAACACTTCATTTGAAGAGTATACATAAGCATTCACCTACATACACATTACATGACACCTGACAAACATAGGCCTATCTACTCACAAATGGTTATTATATCTCTTTCAATGTCAAATTGACATCTTACTCCATGTCAGGTGACATAGTGGTCAGTGGACATACTGGAGTTAACCCTGAAGTTACCTCGCTAAGCCCAAATCCTGCTTCCTAGTACAGGCCTCTGGGGCCAACGTGGCCTGCGAGTTATTTTCCTGCTCTTCTGCATTGACCTGAGTTAACCTGTCTCACTTCCTGTCTCAGCCAGCAGCACCCCCTCCTCTTTAACCAAATCCAATGACTGCTGCATTCCCAACGGAGGACTGACTGTCTCTGTGTCTTGCAATTTGAAATCACAGTTCTGCAGATGGTCGAAGATTCCTGACCGTTCCACATGGCAGCCGCAACGCCGGCCAGGAAAAGGCTGGCTGTGTGCGTTTGAATACTCATGTGTGTTCCATCTACGGTATATTTTAGTGTCACAATGCCAGACAGTATATGGTAGTTTATAAAGTATTGGTTCTGAATATTTCAGGAGTCTCCTCTTGACGTGAAAAGATTTTTTTATGTTATTTAATTGGGTGGTTTCTGCTTTTTGTTACCTGTGTACAGAGCTCACCTAAACTACAGGACAATGGAAACTTAATCCTTAATCAAATACATTTTTAGTTGACCAACACTACTTTAAAATTTGTTGACTTATCAATTATTTATTTGACAGATTTGTAAAACTGAGTTTCTCTGTAAAGAATCACATAGAAGGACCGCTTTAAACCTGAGATGTTTTCATACGTTTCTCGGAAATAAGTCATAAGTCAGCTTGAGAAACAGCTTTACAAAATGAAGAATTTGCATACAAAAATCTTATGAATCGAACATTGGAACTTTACCTTTAATAGTAAACCTTTGATAGTCTATCACAAGCAGAGATACTAAAGGGTTAGACTGTTAGTCACATAAAAACATTAAGGGCAACTATTATATTATTAAAGAATAATGCTACCATCTTTTATAACATGTTAAAGCTTGTTAAAACACTCAAAAAATACACTTTGTCCCATATTAAGCAACTCCATTTTTTTTTTTTTTTTTTTTTTTTGCTCTACCTGTAAATCCAGTGCCCCTGAAAGCAGCATTGTGGTTTTTTGCTTAAATCAACACATTGAGTGTGTCCGAGTCAGCAAAGGGGTCATTCCGTGTCATTTCATCAAATGCCTCCCACCTCACCATCTCAGAATGTCCTGAAAAAATTGAAGTACAAAGACACACTTGTTAATAGGACAAATCCAAAATATTAGGTCTCTACTGTCAATAGTTTTCTCATGAAACATCATTGAATGAAGGGTAGTTTAGACGGTTTTTGGCATCATGCTCTGAAAAGCTATTTTTAAACAGCGATATCTGGAAAACTATCTCACCTTTGGCCTTCAAAATCTTTACAGAGTATATCGGTTACTAATAGCACCCAGACATGAAATATCAGGGGTCAATATTATGCTATGTTTGTTCATGGTTCAAGAGATTAAAAGCTGCTTTCAGCATGTTTAACTCACATTCAAGGACTTATTCCCTCTGTAACTACAACTGTGCTACATTTTAATGTTCTCGTAAGGCTAAATTTATCAGTAGCATCTAGTCACATGTAAGTCTTTGGTAAATGGTAAAAAACACAATTGAATTGCCCTCCTGTGATGTTTATTAGTAGGCTGTTAGGACATGCAGTACCAAAACCGGCCACAAAAACCCCACCAATATCAGGATTTTAAAAAATCACTGCGACAAAATGGGCAAAACACCCTCCCAATTTTTTAATATGATTTTAACAAGAATATGATCTTTCAAAATAAGTAAGTTTGGACCTGATACGTGTTGTCAGTTTTTTGGAATATGACTCTGAAGTTGGGCAAAGATGTGTTTACTTCTATATTTGAGCCTTAATATCTGTGAAACTAATAATCTAAGAGAAACCATATTTTGTAGAATGTTTAAGCTAACACCAGAGATGGAGGCAGAAGTGATAGAAGTCTTATCTGCAAAAATGGGAGCTAAGCCACTCTTCAAATGTACTACTTTATTTCAACAAGCCACATTTTAAGTACCTACCATACTAGGTTATCATTGAGCTACACCCCTGATATTTCATGTCTGGAGGCTATTAGTAACAGATATACTCTGTAAAAATTTTGAAGGCCACAGGTGAGATAGTGTTCCAGATATTGCTGTTTAAAAATGGCTTTTCAGAGCATGATGCCAAAAACCGTCTAAACTACCCTTCATTCAATGATGTTTCATGAGAAAACTGTTGACAGTAGAGACCTAATATTTTGGATTTGTCCTATTAACAAGGCTTTGTACTTGAATTTTTTCAGGACATTCTGAGATAGTCAGGTGGGAAGATTTTCAGAAATTTGATGAAATGACACGGAATTACCCAAATAGGGCCCGACCGATATTGATTTTTGAGTGCCGATGCCGATTATTTTCAGAGAAAAATTACGATAACGATTTAATCGGCCGATTATAAAAAAAAATTAAAAAAATAAAAAAAGCATATAAAACGTATTTTTTGATACCTTAAATATACTTTAAACACTTTTGACGAATATGTGAATTGAATGCAGAACCTTTGAGTGTTTTAGAATACATTTACAGTCAAAAATGAGTGCAAATACAGCCTTATCTTATTGTCAATAAAATAAAATAAAGTTTTAAAAAATATTTCTTAAGTTACTTGGGGCATTTTGAAACTCGGATATAAAGCATTTTCCATCTGCAAGGCTTATACATAAATATACCTTATTTACAAATTATGCATTTATAATAGGCTACCGCAATCAAATGTAAAATAAATAAATAACTCCCAATGTGCTGCGCTCGTGAGCAGTGACTTACGCCGCGTACCCACCAAACGCGATGAACGCGATTTAATCGCGCGACAAATGAAATCGCGTCGCGCTAGACGCTCCAGTTTTGACGCCGGTCCAATATGCCAAAAAACGCCTCATCGCGGCATCGCGTTGCGCGACGAGCTCGCCCAAACAACAACATTTCTTCCGCCATTTAATTCTCTCGTCGATCATGGCTGAGATAACCACCATCGCTGCACTGTATCTACTCTGGAGAAGTTCCCAGCTTCGTCTGCGGGCTAGGTGCCGACGTCGGTTCTGGGTGCATGCTACCCTACGGAGGCGGCGTGAGCTCGGCGAGTTCCACCGTCTCCTGCAGGAGCTGCGCCTGGACGACGGCCGGTTCCAGCGGTACTTCAGGCTGACTGTTGCCCAGTTTAAAGACCTGCTAACCAGGGTACAGGACCGGGAGGTTTAGCTGCTGTGTCGCGACGCGATGCCGCCTGAAAAGTTCGATATTTTCAATTTATTTGCGCCGCGTCAGACGCGCCATTCGCTTCATTCGCGTCAGACGCGCCATTCGCGCCGCGTCTCATCGCGCCAGACGCTCCATTCGCGCCGCCTCCGCCTGAATCGCGTGTCATCGCGCCATTTACATTGGTTGTCAATGTAGAGTCGCCGCTCAATTCGCGTCTATCGCGTTCGGTGTGAACGCCCCTTTAATTAGAATGGAGTTGGAGCGCACTCTGCTAGATACTAAGCGCAATAACATTTAAAAAAAAAATCGGTTGTAATCGGCGTCTTTTGGCAGATGTTGATTATTTTCAAAAAGGCTATAATAGGCCGATTAAATCGGCAGGCCGATGAATCGGTCGGGCCCTAGACCCAAAGTGTATGAGAGGCAGAATGCACCAAAGTGAAGCTGTAGTAGGGGTTGGATGGAGCCGGCCAGTCTGATGCTGATCAAACAGCACAGGGCTTTTGTTTTATTCTCCGAGTTCCTGGACTGGCCACTGGCGCGCAGGGAGAACCCCACCTCTGCACGCGCTCAGTCCAACATCACAGCACTACTGCTGCAGAGCACTGTGACTCATGTGGGCATCTATCCAGGTCTGTCAGGAGATCTGCATGTTTCAGACAGCCAAAACCTCCCATCTGTTCGATCCTGCATGGATTTTAAAGCCAAAATAAAACCAATAATGATGAAACAAACCACTTTCTAACTAAACTGAGCCTGTGAAAGCTGAAAAAATATTAGGATATGGCAATAGTATATTAACTGTTCAGGTGAATCAAACCATTGTATTAATCCAAACCTGGTGTTTGATATAGTGTAACACAAAGGGAGGATATAAACCATCACAACCGACACACCCTTTTACATGCTTTAGTCAAGTGTAACATTAAGGCTCTTTTTTTTATCAAAGCTTGTGCTCTGCTGTGAAAATGTCCATCCCATTTAATAGCTGCAGCTAAATTAAACTTAATCAGCTCTACTCATTATGTCTTGGGAAAACCAGCATGGGCTTGAGCTATAAATGGAAGTGGGTGAGGGGAAGAGATGGAGAGAGAAAATGACACATGAAGTGATAGAAAGAAGAGAGAACCCAGATTGAAGCCAGCCATTTCCAACACTGTCTCAGTCCTGAAGCAGCGAGAACATCAGCCTTCATCTTCATCGTCTGTTGAGTCCTGCTCCCTAACGCTGACATAAATCATTTACTTTTGAAGACCTTCTAGATTAGAAAGAATTTGACCTAAATTTATTTGGATCAGCTGGTCCACATCTGACATTTTTGAGCACACTCACCTGGACGTAAACCTGTTCACTTTGTTTTTATTTTGTATCTGAGGCAAATAGGTTTTTATTGTGAATCGTGAAAAAAAAAATATATTAATGTTAAAAAATGTACCGAGTACAGCTTATGAAATTATATTAATTAATGTAGTTATCCTTTATTGATGCAGGGAAACCTTATGATCATCTTATTTTAGATGATTTGATTGTTTTGATCTAAAAGATGATGCTCACTAAAATGTGTGAAGATGTGTCTAATCTGTGAGGCAAAAAAAATAAGAAAATGTAAAGTGATTCTATTTTAGACGGTGAAGCAAATTAAGTTGACTGTGGGTCGAAAATTTCTATGAACCCTTCAACATCACAAAATAATGTGGAAAGTACCAGATGAACCTGAGGTAAATTTGCTATGTCTTGAGCCGTCTTTGAGCTGGACGGA
Source organism: Chelidonichthys spinosus (assembly GCA_029853015.1). Lineage (NCBI taxonomy): Eukaryota > Metazoa > Chordata > Actinopteri > Perciformes > Triglidae > Chelidonichthys > Chelidonichthys spinosus. The sequence goes on from JARXKY010000045.1 coordinate 71,079, forward strand.
AAATGATACTGCAAAGCATTTGCAACATAAGATGACATGGTAGCTTAATTACTAAACGTACGTACACTACTCACAAAAAGTTAGGGATATTCGGTTTTCAGGTGAAATTTCAGGATGAACCTAAAATGCACTTTAACCTTTACAGGTGAACTTAATTTGACCTTCTCTAAACTTTTGAATGCACATGTCCAACTGTTCAATGTTTCAGGATCTTTTTGTAATCGAGTGATTAACCGATTATTGCATATAGACCTGTTAAGAAATTAACACCTGCGGTCAATGACTATACACAGGAATAAAGATAAGAAGAAAAAAAAAGGAAAAAAACAAAAAATACATTTTTTTTCTTTTTTTTAAATCTCAACACAAACAAGAAATCAAAATAAAATATCTAAATAGTTTAAAAATAAACTTAAAATGCTCATCTTTGGTGATATTATAAGCAGTGTTAAATGTTACTATCATGTCTGACTCCTCACTGCTCCGGTTTGTGGCTGCCTGATACTGAGGGGGGGGGTACCAGTTGTGTTTCTGGTGTTTTTTTAACGATTCTGAGCGACGACGCTCCAACAGTAAAGGCAGCGTTCCCAGCCTGGCTCTGGCCGTACTGCACAATGCCGGCCCGCCCGCGGCGAACCGGAGACCGAATCAAAGGACCGGTTCTCGACTGAACCTGCCTGTTCACGACCCCAGCTCGGACGGAGATGGTGAGACAGGACCAGTATCATATGGGGTGAAGGTAGACAGGTGTTACAGGCACGGCAACTTTCTGTACGAACAAAGATGATCAACAGTTGTCTTTATTTTTGACGCTCAAATACTTTTCTCCACAAACATTCAGTGAAGAAGAGACCGGGGTCAGAGCCAATCAGAGATGAAGGCCACCCCTACTCGGCCTCTGATTGGTTAAGACCATGGTGATTCATCTCTGTATGCTGTGGGGAAAAAAAACATTACGTTACGCTAGGGTTGGGCAGTATGAGCAAAATCTTATATCACGGTATGAATAATTTCATATCACGGTAATGGTATATATCACGGTATGGTTTTTCCCCTTGTAAATTCAATTAATGGCTTAAAAATAACCATACTGTCGCATTTGATCATTTTCCTGTTTTATTTTAATTTTCTCAAAGCAGCATAACATTATTTTAAAGAAAGTATAATAATATAGTAAATAACAAGCCACAAAGAATGTGCAAATGTTGGTAAAGATTTGCAGAGTATCACTTTTTGTTCGTTGTCAGATTTTGTAAATCCGAAAAAGTTCCACACAACAGACGTAGCGCCCTTTTTCGGAACGAGTTCCTCCTCTTCGTCATGGGTGGGTCGTGCTGCCTCCGTTTCCTCGTGACGTTCATTCTCCGCCTCCGCCATGATTGTTATTACTCAGGTAAAGCTGTTTCTTCTTCGTCGTACTCATGCAACCATGCAAGCAGTCTGCAATGCCTGCAGTGCCCCATGTGTCGAGGCGGTGTAATTACAGTGACTCAGAGCGATGCCGCAGACATCTGCACTTTCTCCGGTATAAACGGTATTGCAAAATCTCTACCGGTAGACACTTTTAGACCGTCACACGGTATAATACCGTCATACCGGCCAACCCTACAGCAATGCATTGCGATTCTTTTCCCCGCAATTCAATATCGATTCAGCAATCTTCTGAATCGATTCAAGCCCCTGGCCAGTGGGGGCGCTGTGACCGACACCCTCGTGTGATTCGCGCTGTATGGACGGGGGCCACACTAGACCAAACCATTACAATATGGCGACCGGAGTGAGTACACACCGGCCGTGGAAGCGCCGCAAATAGGCGCGTAGCGGAGAAGCCCGCTTCCTTTCGGCGCCCCTGTTAAGCTATAGTGTCGTTCACACCAGACACGGAGCGCCGCGAATAGGCGCGGCCCTCCCGCGCCATGAAGCGATCGTTTCGGCGTCTGCTCTATTTTTAGCGCGTCCCGCGAGCGAACGCATCACTTCTGGCAGTAAATCACACAGTAGCTGTGTCCCAATTCAGGATCTGCAGCCACAGCTAAAGAAACATGAGACAATCTGGCCAATTTTCAAAATAAAAGCAATTTTCAAAATAAAATACCGCGAGTGACAAATGCAATCATAGTTGTGTATCTCAACTCGCACTGGGAAACAGGAAGAGAAAATACATTTAATAAATGTGAAGAGTAGATAAACAAATATGTGCATTTCAACGGTATATCTGCACTTCTACTGTCTACTACCATAGCTTCCGTGGCCGGTGTGAACCCGTTACATGCACTGTAGTTCAGTGTTTAAGCAGTGTCCTGTTTTATCATGCTATGAGTTATACCACGGCTGTTCATAAGGCATGAAACTAAATAAATGATTTGAAAAAATGATTTGGTACTCTTACTTGTGTATTTCTACTTGATACTGAATCGATATCGAAGCATTTCAATCAATATCGAATCGAAATTGAATCGAATCGTGACCCAACGAATCGAAATCGAATCGAATCGTGAGATTCTAAACAATACCCAGCCCTACTGCTCACCAGGATTTGCTGTTCACAATGTAGCATTATCAGGGATGGGCGATTTAGAAAGTTTTGTTTGTTGGCTTGCCCTAGGAGTGTTAATGCCTGGCATTGTGTCACTGTACCAGTTGCTGGTAGTAGTTTTAGATTAGATAGTGGGTTCATGTGGTCCTTAGTTTATTTTCCATACCAAGGAGTGAATTTCTCTGTCAGGAAGCTGTTGATGGAACAGAAGTAGAGATTCCTTAGTACTTGAAGGGAAACGTAAGACAAAACCAACTCTTCTTTACTAAAGCTGTATTCTACGATTTGAAAGGTTTGAAAAAACCAGGGCAACAAGCGTCTTGTCCGCTCGTAGTTTCAAACGCGGAAGTGAGTTGGGACGAGACGTGAGCAGGAGCAGGAAAGTGAACGAGGATTGGATCGGAACATTTAGCCAATAGTAGCCATGCGGACCGGATGGCTACTATTGGCTAAAGTTTGGCTCAAGTGAAAAATCATAGACTCCATCTTTAAGAGTCTTCATTTGCTGTTTGATTCCTGCTTGATTTCACAGTTTGATGAGATATCATTGTCACAAGTCTTTTTTCTTCTGTGAAGTCAGCGTTGCTGAAAACACATCTGTCACACACCTGACCTAAACACTGCCATGCCTAGATGTTTGATAGAAACAAAGCCACACATTTATGGGCAGCGAGTCAAAGAAAACAAACGGTGTGCAGAGACTCGATTGAAGGCTGTTGAGATGCCTTTCTTGATATTGTAATAATAATCATTTCTGCAAGCCTCATGAATTTCCTGTTGATTACTGGAACATTGTATCTGCAAATAATTTAAAGTATTTTCAAGCAAAAATAATGAAAAGGGAAACATGTAGGTGGATATAGGTTCACAAAGATTTAGAAATTCAAAGATTTGCTGCTTTTTATTTGATCGGGTATCAACAATAACTTTTAAAAGTGGTTTCCAGGCGTCAGATTTTGGTTTGCAATTTTTAGCCACCTAATACTACACTGTAAGATATAATCAGTTGGCTTTACTCAAAAAAAATATGCAAACTTATTGCCTTAAACTAAATGAGTTAAGTAAACTTGATTAAGTAAGTACGTGTAACTTATTAAATATAAGTGTGCAGTACTTGCAAGAACTTGTTTTGAGTTTACTATACTTAACTACACATGGGTATTTTGAGTTCACAGCTCTTGAATTAACTTGCTTGTTATGATTGTATTTTTTACTTAAAATAACTAATTTATTGTAACTTTACTGTACTGAAATAAACTTGTCAATTCTGAGTCTACAGTACTTAAAATAACTTTGTTATCATCACTTAATTTGAAAGAAAAAAAAACAGCGAAAAAGAATGTCATCTGCATTCATCCATCCATTTTCCTCCACTTATCCGGGACCGGGTCGCGGGGGCAGCTGCCTGAGCAGGGACGCCCAGACTTCCCTCTCCCCGGACACTTCCCCTAGCTCCTCCGGGAGGACCCCAAGGCGTTCCCAGGCCAGCCGGGTGATAGGGTTGGGCGGTATGACAGTATTATACCGTGTGACGGTATAAAAGTGTCCACCGGTAGAGATTTTGCAATACCGTTTATACCGGAGAAAGCGCAGATGTCTGCGGCATCGCTCTGAGTCACTGTAACACCGCCTCGACACACGGGGCACTGCGGGCATTGCAGCAGACTGCTTGCGTGGTTGCATGAGCACGACGAAGAAGAAACAGCTTTACCTGAGTAATAACAATCATGGCGGAGGTGGAGAGTGAACGTCACGAGGAAACAGAGGCAGCGTGACCCACCCATGACGAAGAGGAGGAACTCGTTCCGAAAAAGGGCGCTACGTCTGTTGGAACTTTTTCGGATTTAGAAAATCCGACAACGAACAAAAAGCGATACTTTTGCAAACACTGTTGCGCGACTGTTGCTGCTGCAGGTGGAAATACCGGTAACCTCTTCCACCACTTAAAGTTAAAACACGCGAAGCAGTATTATGAGTCTTTCGCCAAAGACTCATAATACAATAAATCACGTCGATGGAGGGAGATAACGGAGGCCATCACGACGCATACTTTTTCCTCATTTGTTATTTTTATTTCTTATTAAGATGGAGCTCTGTGTTTACATTTGCACACACACTATAGCTGGAGTTCAAATGTTAACCAGACATTTGCACATTCTTTGTGGCTTATTGTTTATTATATTATTATATTTTCTTTAAAATAATGTTATGCTGCTGTGAGAAAATTAAAATAAAAGAGGAAAATTATCAAATGCGACAGTATGGTTATTTTTAAGCAATTATTTGAATTTACAGGGGGGAAAACCATACCGTGATATATACCGTTACCGTGATATGAAATTATTCATACCGTGATATAAGATTTTGCTCATACCGCCCAACCCTACATTGCTGAATCGATATTTTTACCCATCCCTAGTGAGCAGCACAGTCCTGTTTGACTAAATAACGGAGCAAACAGCTAATACTAATGGAGGTTGTATTACTTACTCCTGCAGCTTAATACATCATTAATACTACTAATACATAGCAGTATGGAAATGTACCATTTCTCTTTTACACAAACTCCTTGTATATGGCGCTGAGAGAGCATGTGGCAGATGATTTTGAATGATAATGATTACATCATTCAGTTAAAATAGCATTTAACTACGTTTAATATAGCATTTAACTACGTTTACGTTTACTATAGCATGTTAGTGTATACATGTTAGCACCAGTGGTGGGGGAACTATTCACATCCCTTACATAAGTAACATACAATGCAGAAGCCATAATCAACATTAAGGTTTTATTCAATCCATATAGGCAAAGATCAAAACATTGGAGTTGAAATCATTAACCCACAATCTTGTTCATTAGCAGTAAACAAAAATTGTGCAAAGGCAACAAGTACCAGCCGATCACATGCAGAGCAGGGGAAAAAAATAATCAAACAACCATAAATAACAGACCACGCAACTGACAATGGCTGTGAAAGAAAAGGTCATTTGGGATGCAGATGATAGGCCACTTAAACATTTCCAGAAACATCTCTTGCACAATTGCTAATGTGCCATTGGTTAACCTACCACGTGCTGATGTAGATAATCAAACAAATACTGGATTAGTCATGAAAATGAGAATCATGGGTTTTCCTTTGTAACAATCAGCAAAAGAGTGACCTTTGCCAACACCACATTTCCTGCAAAGTAGGTTTGCACGGTATACAGGTACTAATTTGGTACCGGGGTACTGAGGCATTTAAAACGGTAATATATTGCATTTAGACGGGACCGGTACTTGCAGAGCCGCCGGCAGTGCCCGCAACAGCGCAGCGAACTCGCCATGTGACGTCACCGCATTGTAACTACAGCTGAGAGGACGAGCTTGGGGAGATAAAAAGAAAAAGCAAGCAAGCCGGAGGAAACCGCTAGCAAGTTAGAGAGCAGGCATGGACTGGAGCAACAAACGGAGCAGGAGGAAAGCTTGGAGAGAGAGACGGAGAGGAGAATGGCTGCTGCAACCGTCACCACGCCGCAACTTGTGGAGACAAACCAGGGGCGCGAAGTGCGATACGCCAGTTCTTTAGCTTAAAAACAAATGCGCAAAGCGAGGCAGTTAACGCCGATGCACCACTGTGTAAATGGTGTTTAAAAACATGCATGGCTAATGGCGGAAACACCTCCAACTTAGCCAAACACCTAAAGGACAAACACCCATACCTGCACACTGAGCTCGGGGAATGACAGGTCATTTAATAATAAAAAAGCCACATTCAGTGCTAAAAGCAAGCACCACCCTCCTTCACTCTTAATAAAAGTAGCTCTGGAAGAAAAAAAAAGAGCTGGTTTATTTATATTATTATATTTTATATTATATTATTTTATTTATATTTTCACAAACAGTGAGGAACAAAGCTTCTACAAAGATCAACACTGCGTTGGTGGTGGCCATCATTCTTATGCCGCTCAAAAGCAAAGAAGCATGTCAGTCTGTTTTTAAAGTGAATGTCTTGTAGCATTAATGTGCTAATTGCCAATTATCAAACTGGGTACAACTGGGAGACAGAATCAAACACATGGAGGTTTCCCACAGCTGAGAGGCCAGAGCAAAACCTCCTGAGCCTCCTCCCTCTGGACCCTGAAGCTCTGTACCACGTACACAAAACCACAGCCACCAGCAGCACTGATGCTGGGCAGGCCGGAGACACACAAAAATGCTACAGGTCTAAAAGCAGCCCTAATCTCCCTTAGCCAGAGAGGAGCAGTATAAGTACCATCTGGGCAGCTCCAGGCCTTCACAGAGAAGGTGGATGGACAAGCTACAAGGTGGCTGCTTGGCAATGACCGTGGTGGGCATCTATAGAGAGACGAGACGTCACGCCCAAACCCTGGGTTCCAAAAGGGTTCTGAGAAAAACTGAAGAACAAATATATTAAATCAAGACAAGGCTGTGAAACAACTATTACAACTACAAATGACATTTTATATTTATACACACGTGTGCTTACGTATGTGTATTTATGTATGTATGTATAATTTAGGGATGGACGATTTAGGGATGGATTTTTTTTACAAAGCATCCCAGCTTCACGGAACCAGACACACCATAATGGCACTGTAGGCCGTGTGACGTATTTAATGAGCATCAGATATCCGATTGCCTCAAGGCTTCAAAACTTTTGCTCGTTTCCCATAATGACACGACTCTTCAACTGCAAGCAAAGTTGTGCATCACATGTTGATGATACAACGGCGGCATCTTACGAGCAACTAGCTCTCAGCTCGTTAAATGCTCCGGTGGTGTGTCGCCTAGTAACACGTCTTCAAAACTTTGTACTTAACAAACACAAGGTACGGCCTGCACATGTCCCCCTCCCATCTGAAATTTGATCTCCATGTTGGCCTCGGCTCGCTTGGCAGCGGGGCGGCCGCATTATACGCACCGAACGCCTCAGACACTTGTGGCGGCTCCGTAAGACCGTTTATAGATAACACATAATTATCTTAATACTCACTTGTCATCATTGCTGTTTATTACTAATGCAATACAAGTTGGATTTAGTACTGTGACGCTGTCGGAACGGATTGCTGATGTTTTTAAATTTCCCAGAACGTGTCATGACGACAAATGCTGGTTCAACCGCATAAATTAAACCGATTTAGCCCCGTACACCAAACCTGGTGTATTTTCTCTGATGAAGCTCAAGTACTTGCTTAACATTTTGTTTTTTTATGTTCACTTTACGAGCGCCAAACGGAACGGAGCAGTGCTCAAGGGCCGCAAGACGCCGCAAGATGTAGTTGTCATTAAATAGTATAGAGAACTGCACAACTTAAGATTTGAAGTGCATCCAGGGCTGTAAACTAACTTTTTGGCTCACCTGCCAAGGGGACCGGTAGATGAAAGAATCTACCGGCCAAGTAAATTTTATACCGGCCAAATAATAAATTGCCTCTTTTTGTTGCATATACAACTGTTTCACTACTTTTCATTGAGATTACAGTATTATAGAGCAGTACATGCTTAGAAAAGAGGCCAAAGTGTTATTTAGAAATACATTTTAATATTATTAATTGAATTTCATTCATTTCATCTCAAACATTGCAAATTGAAAACTTTAACAGTGCAAAACTGTGACAAAGGAAACACTTAATTACTCATCAGTAGAGAGAGAGAGAGAGCGAGAGAGAGACCTTTGAAATACGCATTTGTTTATCTACTCTTCACATTTATTAAATGTATTTTCTCTTCCTGTTTCCCAGTGCGAGTTTAGATGCACAAATATGATCGCATTTGTCAATTGCGGTATTTTATTTTGAAAATTGCTTTTATTTTGAAAATTGACCGGATTGTTTCGTGTTTCTTTGTGTGATTTACTGCCAGATTTGACGCGTTCACTCGCGGCACGCGTAAAAAATAGAGCAGACACCGAAACGATCGCTTTACGGCGCGGGACGTAAAGCGGGACGTCCCGCGCCTATTCGCGGCGCTTCCACGGCCGGCATGAATCACACTCACTGCGCCAAACTTTTTAAAGAGCGGTGACGTGCACGCTACGTTGCTTCGGGGGAACTATTTTCTACAGCGGTGACATCGGGGGAGCTACTTCAGTGTGACACACAACAAATCACCGGTTTAGCTTGACGTTTGCTACCGTCATAATTTATCAGTTTACAGCTACTACAATGTTTTGTTATATCATGCATAATTTATTGCATGAGCACGACCATTGGGACAAACATTTACCCGCCCCATGGCATGTATCCCTCCAAAATTAAGTCGCCAGGGGAATATTTTAGTCGCATTTGGCGAGTGGCGACCGTTAGTTTACAGCCCTGAGTGCATCACATCTGTCAAGTGTTGGGTGTTGTTTGTAACTGCATGTCAACAGCCTACATTGAAAGTTGCTTTGTTGCTCATAGTAGAAATGTGGTATAATGTATGTGTGCATTTCTTTTTAGATAATTTTCTTTTCTGTTTTTTTCTTTAAAAGCAAGACATATTTTAAGATTGCAGAAATGATTCAATCTCAGCAATCTGATATTTTGTGCTTGTGATTTGTGTATTTTAGACTTAGCCTTAAAGCAACACTTAAGAACTTTTCCTCGTCGGTCCCCCGTACAGGTTGGAAGGGAATTGTCCATTACTGTCGTCTACCGTTGTATGCACGTTATTTGTTTGTATGCAGAACCGGCTCTGGAAACGATGAACGATTTGAACAATGTCAGTGACAAGGTAGAGTAGCTAACGCCTTAGCTAAGATTAGCTAACATGAGCCATAGCGATAGTTACATATATATATTAGCACAATAGCTAACGCCTTAGCTAACATGAGCCAATAAAATAATTGACAATGTATTGTACACAGATGCACACTGTTGGAAAAAAAAATGATTACCGGTACTATCCAGTCCAGTCCAGCAGCAACAAAGCCAAGTCACCATCCGTCTTGCATTTTGTAGCCTCCTTCAGCTCTCGCCAACGAGTGTGAGCCGGTCCGATATTAACTCTCGTACAAGCTCTCTTTGTCATGCTCCCGTTTTCTTTTCGCCTCATTGGACATTATACTCCTCCTTTTCTTTGCAGGCTCTGCCATGACGCCAATTTAAAAACTACCTAGCTGCAAGGTATCTTCCATGCACCTGCCGGGTGTTCTCCCACTGATCTCCACGCAGAGCCTCCACCTACTGGCTTTTCTAACGCTTGCCGTAAAGGAGGTCAAATTCGTAGTCTCATTCTAACTACAAAACCGCTACCCAACGAGGCAAAATTACATAGCGTGGTTACAGCCGATAGAGGGCTGCAGAGCGAATGCGGAAGTGCCGTTCACCCGGTTTTGAGGTGATGAACCACTGAAACTATTTTGGAAACATTATTTTAAGGCACTAAATATTCTTTAGTGTTGCTTTAAGACATTGGGGGTGTGACATGTAAACATACTAGCCTAAAAATATGTGTTTTGGGCTTTTATTGTGAAAGGTAAGAATGGCAGGTGTGAATCTGCTCTGCATAGAGTTTGCTGAGGTTGAAAAGAGTACAATTGTCACCTCTTAATTCCGACAATGGAGCCTTCGAGTTATTGTTCTATTATCCTCATAAATATAAGCGCAACACAACAAGTTCCACACCACATGACTGGCTGATGTCTTGATTCGATAGTGTTTTTGTTGCGGAATATTCAAGTTCCGAAAGAATTCATGACAAAAGCAACAGTTTGAAAAACATACACTGATGTTTGAATTATATTGCACAGAAAAAAATGCCCCAGGTGTTTAAAGGCCTTGCTTTGGTTCAAATTTTTACTGAGTAATTGCTCTGCAACATACTTTTTTTTTTCCATAAAGAAAAAAAAGCATTACTAATTTAGGCGTTTTTACACAGAGATTCCACCATAATGACAGAAAGGAGAGCCCTCGATTAGGGATGCACGATATTGATTTTTTGAAGCCGATACCGATAACTTTCTGCTCCTCGGGACCGATACCGATACCGATAACCGATAATATTGTTATTCGTTTTTGAATGTATATTCAGATCAAATTCAGGTCAAAAACACTAATGACTAAGCTTAGGTAGATTTAGCATAGCTTTGCCTTTTACCAAACACCATACCAGATGTATCACAGTGACATGATAATGTGTTAATACTATGAACAAAAGAAAGCCAAGAACAGTTTTGACTCTTCAATAAAATGACAATATTTATATATATATATATATATATATATATATATATATATACAACGGTATATCTGCACTACTACTGTCTATACCATACACACTCTCTGTCTGTGTCTCTCTCTCTCTCCCTCTCCCTCTCTCTCTCTCTCTCTCTCGCGATAAATACAAGAAGTGTACAAACTTCTTAGTAACAGAAACATGGCGTATTAATTTTATGGGGTTTAATGGAAAAAATAGCTCTGAATGAACAACAGCTGAGCAGAAGCGCTTGTCGACCGCCGCGGAGAAATACGCCTCTGGTCTGAACGGGGGGTGCGCGGATCGCTCGCGATTTTCGGCGGCGCGCTGCGCCGCGGCGGTTCCGCGTGCAGTGTGAACCTGGCGTGAGAAGGGAGCGCTCGATTTGTGGATTAACTCCCTCCCCCGAAACCTGTGATACCACAGTAACCACATCACATGCTAAACGGGAGGCGCCTAGAAAAAAACTAACGTCCCTCATCCCAATCCACCCGTAGCACTGTTTTAACACACACATCCTATCGTCGGATTATCGGAGGTATTAATAATTGTATCGGATTTATCGGGATGACGTCATAATTCCTATTATCGGGCCGATAATTATCGGGCCGATAATTATCGTGCATCCCTACCCTCGATATACCGCAATCACAGCCGTTTATAGCGCTGCAACAGGTTCTCCTTTTACAATGCATCCCAGCTTTGCAGAGACCATGGCGTGCAACACAATAGCAAACAAAAATGCAGTGTAAAAGGGGCTAAAACAGAAAGCGTGATGCATTCAATTGAGAAAAAAAGTGTGTATTTATGAATTAGGCTAAATACGTTGGTAATCCCGAGAAAGCTATTCAAATTTACAAAGAAAATCTGCGGAGTGGATTTTTTCATGCAAGCCTTTCAGAAAAACGGGGGAAATATTTTTTTCTCAACTGAATGCATTTTGCTTGTGTGGTATTTAAATTGGCAAGTTAAAAAACAAGACAGTGTGTAACAAATTGAATCAATTCAAGCTGTAGTAAATATGTCGAATGCCAAAGACTTCTGCAGGAAAATTCATGTTGATGTCTGGATTTTGACTTTCTAAATCTAAAGCAAAGTTTGATAAGGCTCAATTACTCTTGTTGCTCTGTCCAGTGACTTCAAGCTTTACCATGCCATCAAAAAAAAAATGAGGAACCTCATCTTCATCTAACAGGAGTAAAGAACGGAGCAGTTGCTCCTGATAAACAAATGAACGATTACAGCTTGAAATTCCCAGGACATCGTGGCGTTACCAACCATTGACTGCTCTATCTCAAAATTAAAACCTTGGCAGGAAAAAAACAAGTTATGAAAATGTTTTCAGTTCATTTCACTTGTGAAGTTGACTTCAACTCGTTATTCACAGGGGCTTTAAATGGGTCTTCAAAAGGTCTTGATAAAAAAAATCAGTCGGCAAACTGAAACTGGAACAGATGCCACCGATATGCCAAATTGCAAACAACATCAACTCCCAACATGTCAATGGTAACAGGTCACTTCAAACAAGGAAGCCAGCTGAGTTTACATTTGGGTCATTCCATGTCTTTTCATCAAATGCCTCCCACCTGACCATCTCAGATTGTCCTGAAAAAATGAATGTACAAAGACCCACTTGTTAATAGGACAAATCCAAAATATTAAGTCTCTACTTTCAATAGTTTTCTCATGAAACATCATTGAATGAAGGGTAGTTTAGACAGTTTTTGGCATCATGCTCTGAAAAGCCATTTTTAAACAGCAATATCTGGAAAACAATCTCACCTGTGGCCTTCAAAATTTCTACAGTATATATCTGTTACTAATAGCCTCCAGACATGACATATCAGGGGTGTAGCTCAATGATAACCTAGTATGTTAGGTACTTAAAATGAGGCTTGTTGAAATAAAGTAGTACATTTGAAGAGTGGCTGAGCTCCCATTTTTGCAGATAAAAGACTTCTATCACTTCTGCCTCTATCTCTGGTGTTAGCTTAAACATTCTACAAAATGTGGTTTCTCTTAGATTATTAGTTTCACAGATATTAAGGCTCAAATATGGAAGTAAACACATCTTTGCCCAACTTCAGAGCCATATTCCAAAAAACTGACAACAAGTATCAGGTCCAAACTTACTTTTTTTGAAGGATCATATTGTTGTTAAAATCATATTAAAAAATCGGCAGGGTGTTTTGCCTCATTTTGTCGCAGTGATTTTTTAAAATCCTGATATTGCTGGGGTTTTTGTGGCCGGTTTTGGTACTGCATGTCCTAACAGCCCACTAGTAAGCGTGTTTTTTACCATTTACCAAAGACTTACATGTGACTAAATGCTACTGATAAATTAAGCCTTACGAAAACATTCAAATGTAGCACAGTTGTAGTTACAGAGGCAAAAAGTCCTTGGATGTGAGGTAAACATGCTGAAAGCAGCTTTTAATGTCTTAAACCATGAACAAACATAGCATAATATTGAAGACTGTACATTTTGTCATACTTTAAGTATAAATTACACAACCAACTCAAATAATCTTAATTTGAGCATAAAGATTTTACATTACAATAGAAAAGTCTCCAAAGTTTGATATTGAATAAAAGTTTGTCTCTGCTCACTATGAGGGATCACACATTTTCTTTTAGATCCAAGTCCTTCGTCACATTCATTAATTTGGCAGTCACTTTACAAATTGTCTAATATACATCTCTGCTCTGTTGAGCTCATCGTTTTTGATGGCATACATGCGCCCAGTTTCTGTAGAGGGAACGTCAAATCTTGCAATTCTATGCTGCAGTGGGACATTGCACATGTCTTCTCTTCTTGGACAGTAGAAACTCTTGGCAGGGCCATGTGGGTGCATGAACTGAACCAGTACATCTTCATCTTGAACATCTCCGATACTTCCTATCCACCATTCCTGATCATACACACAACTCTCATATTGTCTCATAGTGAGCATAGAGACAAATTGTTATTCAATATCAAACTTTGGAGACTTTTCTATTGTAATGTAAAATCCTTATGCTCAAATTAAGATTTTTATTTGATTTGGTTGTGTAATGTATGTATTTAAAGTAGTCTTCAATATTATGCTATGTTTGTTCATGGTTTAAGACATTAAAAGCTGCTTTCAGCATGTTTAACTCACATTCAAGGACTAATGTAACTACAACTGTGCTACATTTTTATGTTTTCGTAAGGCTAAATTTAGTAGCATTTAGTCACATGTAAGTCTTTGGTAAATGGTAAAAACACAATTGAATTGCCCTGTTGTGATGTTTACTAGTAGAATATTAGGACATGCAGTACCAAAAATGGCCACAAAACCCCACCAATATCAGGATTTTAAAAAATCACTGCAACAAATTGAGGCAAAACACCCTCCCGGTTTTTTAATATGATTTTAACAAGAATATGATCTTTCAAAAAAAGTAAATTTGGACCTGATAATTGTTGTCAGTTTTTTGGAATATGACTCTGAAGTTGGGCAAAGATGTGTTTACTTCCATTTTTGAGCCTTAATATCTGTGAAACTAATAATCTAAGAGAAACCATATTTTGTAGAATGTTTAAGCTAACACCAGAGATAGAGGCAGAAGTAATAGAAGTCTTTTATCTGCAAAAATGGGAGCTCAGCCACTCTTCAAATGTACTACTTTATTTCAACAAGCCACATTTTAAATACCTACCATACTAGGTTATCATTGAGCTACACCCCTGATATGTCATGTCTGGAGGCTATCAGTAACAGATATATACTGTAGAAGTTTTGAAGGCCACAGGTGAGATAGTTTTCCAGATATTGCTGTTTAAAAATGGCTTTTCAGAGCATGATGTCAAAAAACGAGAAAACTATTGACCGTAAAGACCTAATATTTTGAATTTTTCATATTAACAAGTGTATCTTTGTACTTGATTTTTTTCAGGACATTCTGAGATGGTCAGGTGGGAAGATTTTCAGAAATTTGATGAAATGACACGGAATGACCCATTTCAACTTAGTGACAAGACTAATTTCCTCCATTTATTCGTTTATCCCTACATTTAAAATGTCAGACAGGAAACAACTGTGTAGCGGTTTAGACATTATTTAGCCAATCAGGACACCGGCATGGCCTGACAACTTCAACACGTACACTTTATTGCCAAAAGTATTCACTCACCCATCCAAATAATATAGATCAGGTGTTCCAATCCCTTCCATGGCCACCGGTGTATAAAAGCAAGCCCCTAGGCATGCAGACCGTTTCTACAAACATGTGAAAGAATGGGTCGCTCTCAGGAGCTCAGTGAATTCCAGCGTGGTACTGTGATAGGATGCCACCTGTGCAACAAGTCCAGTCGTGAAATGTCCTCACTCCTAAATATTACGCAGTCAACTGTCAGTGGGATTAGAACAAAGTGGAAGAGATTGGGAATGACAGCAACTCAGCCAAGAAGTGGTAGACCACGTAAAATGGCGGAGCAGAGTCAGTGGATGCTGAGGCACATAGTGCACAGAGGTCAACAACTTTCCGCAGAGTCAATCACTACAGACTCTAAACTTCATGTGGCCTTCAGATTAGCTCAAGAACAGTGTAGAGAGCTTCATGGAATGGGTTTCCATGGCGATCAGCTGCATCCAAGCCGTACATCAGCAAGTGCAATGCAAAGCGTCGGATGCAGTGGCAGGGGTAAAAAAAAAAAAAAACCTGAGCTCTGTGTGTGGTAAATGAGGGTAAATGAAAAAGGACATCGATTCACTTTTGCACAAGCACAGTGATCTATTTCTTTAGTTTTTAGTGGGTTTTGAGTCATCTGAGTAGACAGTTTTGTCAGGGAAGTTTTGTGTGGGTGAGGGGGAAAGCTTGAACGACAAAACGTTCACACCTGTATTTTCAAGTTAAACACACAGTCGTGGTGGTTGCTCCCGGTAACTGTGTTGTGTTGGAGAGTGTGAACAGCTGCTCTATGAGCGGGGTCTGGTTCATGACTGGTACCACTGGTTTACTGCTAGTTGCATTTACTAGCTTTCTGAAGCACAATGTGCAGAAGCAAGCAGCTGCTTCTCTTAACTTCTTATACCAGCAACCAACAGGCTTACTGTCTGATATTTTTGTTAAATATAAGATTTTTTTTCCAGGAGCCAAACGACGTACGCCAGAAATCCGGCGCCGTGCCGGAATACTTTAAGCCCTGCAGTGGTGTGAAGTACACCGCCACTGGACACTGGCAATCTGATGGACGTGTCTGGGTTTGTCGGTTGCCACGATAAATGGAAAAAGGAGATGAAATTTACCATTAGAGCAGTGTTAAAGGGAGAGTGTGTAACATTTTAAGTAATTTATTAGCTAAAATCAATATCTTCATTCATAAATAAGTCCTCATAAGTGTATTATTACCCCGCCAATAATCCGATTCATCCTCATAAGCAAAGAATTTCTTATTTGAATTTACATGGATGGGTAAGTCCTCAGGAGGCTTCCATGTCGTTCCACCATTTTGAAGACTATAACTATAACCGCTGTAGACGGACATGACGCCTAAAGGCGAGTCCACACCGGACCGAAAATCGGCGTCTTTGAGAGAGTCGGCGTCCGTGACATGAGTCTGCTTGGTGTGGTCGCTCGAATCGGCCCACGTCGGCGTTCATTTCAGCCGATTCAAATGTGTAATCCGCCGTTCGAGTCGGTCACTCTTTTACCATTCTGATTGGTGGAGGCTAGCAGCTTGACTAGCGAATCAGTGAAGCCCGGAAGTGACGATGGTAAACATACCAGATAACCAGTGGAATCGAAGAAGTGGTCTAGAGAGGACCGCCTACTTCCGGTTTTCGTGTTTTTTGGCCCACAATACAGATTAGCGCCACCTGTTGTTTTGGAGACATTACATCTCGCGCAAGCGCGGAACGTATGCCGTAGGTGTGAACCGGCCATGTCGTTGTTCGAATTGGCCATGTTAAGTAGCCCGACGTCATTTACCGTCGCGAATCGGGCAGTCGGTCCAGTGTGGACCCGCCTTAAATGCGATTTCGTTCAGAGCTAGTGTGAATGAAAGGAGATCACTCCAGCAAGAGGCGCTTCCGGACACGCAGGGTGCACACAGGACCGGCTCTCCGTGCACGGATCTCAGGCCTGCTGCCCCCCTGGAGCTCAGGAAGAGCGACTTACACTTTTCATTCGGCAAGTGTTGCACCTATCCCGTAGACCGATGCGAATATCTCGCTGTTCCTCCTGGAGCTCCTGGCAAGCTACTTTTATGGAGTTTTCCATCCACCCGTGATGCATTAATTCCATGGATCCCGGGCACTTTAGTAACATTTGTTTGTTTGTTGTGTGTCTAGTTGTTAGCTGATGCTATAGGCTACGACACAAATATGGAAGGCTACCAAAAATAAACCAATATAAACATAGCAACATAAATCACTATCTTGCTGGAGGAGTAATGACTTTTACATGCTCACACATATTTGAAATATCAACCTCATCACCTGAAAGAATACTGGTGAAGTGGTAATGGTAGGGTTGTAAAGGATAAACCGATGCGACCGGATATTCGGTTCAACAACTGAGAGATATGGCTGCATCGGTAGCAGCCTCCTCAATCGATACAAATTATCAATGAATTCCTAGATGAATCGGTTACAGAGTCATTGATCGGGTATCGCGAGACTTTGAAGCAGTTGGCGGCATTACACCAGCGTCTCTAAAACAACGCGAGAGCTGAACCTGCCGGCGAAACGCCGTAGCTGCCTAGCTGGTATGAGTTATAAACAAGGGACCACAAGGAACATGGAGGAGGTGGAGGTGGAGAGGCGGGCGCAGCACAGGTAGGCGGGTGTGACGCTGCCGTGTGACCGCAGGCACTCCGCGACCGCACGTGAGAGATGGATGGCTTTGAATGTCAATCGCTTGCAGGGCTCCAGATTAACTTTTTGCATTGGTTGCACTGGTGCGCGAAACTTTTTTTATTAGGTGCACCAGCACAAAATTTAGGTGCACCCACATTTTTCATTGCGTCGCCTTTAACGCCAAAAAGTCACCTTTTTATCGCTCTCCTCCTACATAATGACACCCCCTTATGGCCTAGGTTAACCGCAGCACCATCAGCACCCAGAGCAACCGTTTTCTCCAGCCAATCTGCACACTGATGCCCAAGCGCAGCAAATGCTTGCTTTGTGGCACAATAAAAAGATCATACAGGTCACTAGCCGAGAGATTACAAATGGAAAACTGTTTATGTGATCTTAGCCTAGCCTACTTATATTTTTACTTAGGCTATTCATTTTAAATATTATTAGGAATAGGCTACTATACAATTTCAGTGTTTCCCCTAGAATTTCTTTCAGGCCCGGTGGTACCCACCGAAAAAACCCTAAACAGACAAGACGCGTGGGATGGTGTATTGGTGCAGTTGGATTAAGTCAGGTGGCACAGCAAGCAGTCTGCAATTCTGCAATTATTATATTTGCATTCAACATTTTTGTTCAACCTGAGTGTATTCAAGGTTTTCAAGGATTAAAGGAGAGAGTGACTTATTAAGGTGCCGGTTGATGGAAATGATCCAAAATTAGGGGCCGGAAAAATATGGCTGGAAAATGAGGAGCATCACATTAATAGCTACAGATACTTTTATATGTTATAAAACATTATAACGACATATGAGTGCATATATTGTCTTATTTTATCAAGTAAAATATAAGTTATAGGTTTACTCAACAGCCTAATAGTTCATAGAAATTCAGGTAGAAATAGGTTAACTCAGAGTTCCACAGCTTATCAAAAAACAATCCTTATTTTATTAGGCTGCCTATGGCTTGATGTTGTTTTTAAGGAGCGCCGTCTCTGCATATATTTCTCGACAACACTCGACCTGCATCAGCGAATGTGCGCACGAGCGGATCTGTGCGAGCAGGCAGCGCGAGGAAAGCGGATTTTGGACGGAGACACAGCGGCATTTTTCTTATAAATGCACCGGTCCGGTTCCGGTACCGGTCCGGTCACGCTCACACCACGAGTCTGAAGAGTGCAACAGCTTATCAAAATACAGTGTCAACTTTCCGTGTTTTCAAAGTAGAAAGCGGTATCGTGGTGGTTTAACGAGGCAGAGCGGCATCAGAACAACATCAAGCCCGTAAAGTACGCGAAGCAGAACGTAGCAGGAGCGCGCGGCGAGGATTGTTGCGGCCGCGCGTCTTGCGGAGCAAGTCTACTGTGCTGCGCGGAGGCGCTCCTAATGTAGATGATTATTGATTTATGAATGAATTGATAGGTGGCTTATTTTTGGCGTATTGATTTTTCTTTTTGCCTGGCGGCAGGTCCCCCTGGCCTGGCGGCCCGCCAGGCCTGTACAATGGTAGGGGAAACACTGAATTTCCTATTCATGATGTCTCATGCTGTAATGTGGGCCTTCAAACTGTGCGTGTCCATGTTCCACCTCGACATGTCCAATTGACATGTTGACCGGCCTCCCTTTCCTCAAAATGCGGCAGTAGACAATAACGCACT
Source organism: Chelidonichthys spinosus (assembly GCA_029853015.1). Taxonomy (NCBI): domain Eukaryota; kingdom Metazoa; phylum Chordata; class Actinopteri; order Perciformes; family Triglidae; genus Chelidonichthys; species Chelidonichthys spinosus. The sequence continues at coordinate 90,280 of JARXKY010000045.1, forward strand.
CCTTCGTAGAGACGTCTGTGTCGCCGTCAATCATGAATGACGTGTACGTGGCGTTTCCAACCTCCGCAACCGTCATGTTCTTCAGTGTCGGCATTTTTTTTCCATCAGAGTAATTTCTGACTTAAATTTGGTGAACGGCAACTCCTGCTTTGCAATATTATATGCGACATTGAATTTTATAATCATTTCAGATTCCTCAGCGGACCTGATTGATACAGCCTGACGCTGAAATGCAGCTGGATGAGGGGACACTTTATTAACACACTTATCACGGCATGTAGTATGCTTTTTGGACATATTGCGCTTTTTCAACGTCTCGATGCGAAATGTTCCACAAACGCACTATTACCGGCCATATTCGGACCGCACTCCCGACAATAAATGCAGTGCATTGAGTCCCTTTCTTTATCGTACATCAGCCAGGGAAATTGCTTCAACCAGTCCTGTCTGAAGGCATATTTTGGGGATTTTTAAATTAGTCTTGGGGCGAGGCTTTCTGCCTCTCTTCACTTTCGAAGAAAATCGAAGTGCTCAGCGCTCATTGTCGAAGCGCTCAGGAGTACCTGCTCAGCTCGCTCGCATTTTTCGAACTGACACAATTTACAGCAGTGAAAAGGACCACAGCCAATCAGAGGCAAGGACCCGCCCGAGTTCTGTCTCTTATTAGTTTAGACCTCAATACCATCAGGAGAACACAAAGAGATGCTGCACTTATGATTTTTTTTTTTACCCGAGCAGCGTTAGGTGCACCAGTGCGACCTACAATTTTTTTCAGTCGCACTCATAAAAATTTTGGTCGCATATGCAACCAAAATGGTCGCACTATGGAGCCCTGGCTTGTGTCTCAACTTGCGCCTCAAGAGGCGGCCGCAGCACGGGCAGCGTCCACGACACCGTCCTGTGACCGTCATTCCAACCATTCAGCCTTCAGACTTTTTTTGGTCCATGTCTAAAAATAAATGCATTGACATGTGATTTTGTTGTCTGTTTTTTTTTTTTTGGCCAGTGCCATGGAGCCACAATGTTTGGGGATATGTGGTATTTTACATATTTGAAAAGAAACTATTGTACTGTCACTTTCATAGAATTGGCTTCTTTATGTAAAAAAAAATATCTACAACAAATATTAACCGTAGAATCGAATCGTATCGTTACACTGTATGGAATCGATTCAAACTGTAATAAAGGATATCGTTTTTTAATCGAATCGTAACCCATGTATCTAGATGCATATCAAACAATTTATCACAAAGAGATGTGCAACCCTAGGTATTGGATGTTGTCATAGCTTCTTGGTACATAACGTAGTTACAACAAAGCGATGCGCTATAGAGCACTATTCATCTGAATGCAAAATACAATTTCACCACTAGATGGGAGAAATGCTCTTTAATTTTGGTGGCTATTTTATTTTGTCTTAGTTTTAGGCGATATTGTTTGGAAAGAGAACCACATGCACAGGGATCCTCAAAAACGTAAAACGCTGTGCTGCTGATTTATTAATGGTTAAATTACAGGCCAACAGCAAATGTGTTGCTTTGTTCTGCAACCAAATAGTTTGTTTAATAATAAAAAATCAAACATTTAACACTTGCATTACAAACGTAACTAACTCCTGAAATGAAAGAAAAATTGCAGAAAATAGTCAGCGTATTAAGATACAAAATGCATTTTGTTGGCAGTGGCATTTCAAGCGGAAGAAGATTTTTAGCTCTTTTTTTTCACATCATCATCATCTTCTGGTTATTTGTTGCCTAAACACGTCAGGACAACATTCACTACCCCCAAAACCACAGTGACTAATAATCCTGGTGCTCCCTCGGGCTGATGTGGGAGGCCACCGACAACCTTTCCCAGGGGAAAACGAGAGTCTCTGCAGACAAAATGGATTTAACCTGTCCGTCTGAATCACTTTACTGTGAGCTAGCATAACAGTCAAACTTTAAACCAGGTTGAACGCAAACGTCAAAAACCATTTAGTTAGTTGTCCGAGAAAGGACAATCGATACGGTACACTTAAAGGGAACGGTGTACTTAAAGATAATACACAAAGTTAAAAATCGACCAGTGAAAGGCTCGATAACAGTTCTGTTAACTAACATCTCGTTGAGGCTACAATAGCTAGCAGGGCAACGTTAGCAAATAGTTAGCTACGTTAATGTTAGCTATCTTGGTTAAAAAATATAGCAGGTTACCGAGCTGCCTATTAAATGTTATGGTGTGTTGTTGAACTGTTACGCATATACGTTGGCAAATGTGGCCAATTTTACATGTAACCGCTAGCAGCTAGCTAGTCCAGCTGCACGTCGGGTTGTAACGCCGAACTGTCCTAATAATCTGCCAGTTTACAGTGTTATACCTCATTCTTAAACCCACTGACAACAAGCTGTACATTTCTGAGTTATCAGGAACAACGATGTCTGCTGATAAATTCGGCTCGGTAGCGTTGCACAAAACAATATGTATGTAAGCGTTCTCCAGTTGTTTTCTGTCAATCTACATTACGTTGTTCAAAATTGGTGGTTAGCAGACACGATTTAAGAGGCAAAACGACTAAAACACGTAAATAATAAAGCTTTCGTGGCATTGTATCAAGCCGAACTAAATAGTTGATCCTTATGAGTCTGAATCTGTTTGTAATCTTGTTTTACAGTGTCATATTGAAGATGAAATTGTAGCTAATAAATAGCTGTGTATTTGACGAATATTTAGCGTGACGTTCTCTATACGAGGGATAGCGGCTGGCTAACGGTGGCAGCTAACGGTAGCTAGTTTGTTCAGCAGGCACACCCTGCTTCTTTCCCTGCACCCACGGCACCCTGTCCCGTTAACGAACCTCTTTCTTGTCCTGAAGACACTCTAGTACTGCCAAGTTGTTGTTCCATGAGTGTTTGGGGCAAAGCCGGGTCAGGTCCTCCCTGCACACCCCCTCCTCAGCCAACTTCCAGCCGGTATAGCGCCTTCGAGGTAGTGAGGCCCCAGCGCCCAGGTTCCTCTCAACGGCTGCCGGTTTCACCGCAGCCGGTCCCGGACCTTCGGCGGGATTCTGTGGGTTATCAGCATTAACAGCAAGTTTAGCGATAACGTTGTTTTGTCCTTGAATTGGATGCAAAGACGACAAGATGCACATCAAAAGCAGGAGTAGAGGAACACGTAGACAGTCCGCCATCTTCACAGAACCAGTCAGCCTGCTGCTGCATTCAAGTACTGTGGGACATATGGGAACTAGAAGTAAAGTTGCAGACGTTTTTTTGTTTTTTGTTTTTTTGTTTCTAGAATGGCACTGGACATCTCATGAATAATTAATGAGTATGTGGGTTTATGGTGTGAGCACTAGTGTAATAAAATGAGTACGGTTATTACACTTTTTGCAAATAACAAAACCCTGCTATGCTATGACGTATTACTAAAACTATGTAAGATGAGAATGATGAGATGTGTTAGATTGCAATGAAACAGCTACAACATGATTTTCTAAGTGAAGATATTCATTAAGCTATCAAATGAAAAAATGTATTAAATAAGCATGCATAATAGCAGAGAGCATTAGGGACATTTCAACAAAATGCAGCATGAATAATATATCAGATTTTTCTATGTTCACACTTCCATCCATCCATCGCCTACTGCTTATCCTGTATTCAGGGTCGCGGGGAGCCAATCCCAGCTGTCATTGAGCGAAGGCAGGGTTCATCTGGACAGGTAACCAGTCTATCACAGGGCCAACATGTAGAGACAAACAACCATTCACGCTCACATTCACACCTACGGGCAATTAAGAGTCATCAATTAACCTATCCCCATCCTGCATGTCTTTGGACTGTGGGAGGAAGCCGGAGAGAACCCACGCTTACACGGGGAGAACATGCAAACTCCACACAGAAGGAACCTGGGGCTGACCCGTGAATCGAACCCAGGACCCTCTCGCTGTGAGGCAACAGTGCTACCCACTACACCACCGTGTAGCCCATAATGTATATTTGTTCATATAAAAACACTTAAGACTGTATATAAGTGGATGTAGTCATCGTGATGTCACCCATTGGCTTGTGGACTACAGTTTTGAAGCCTCAAGTTTAAGCATTTTGGCTGTCGCCATCTTGGATTTTTTGCATCCAGGAAGTGATCATATGTGGACAACGGAGGAGCAACAGGTGGATGTGATGAACACAAGCAGCAAAGCAGCAACATTACTGGATCTGGATTGATTCTGGTGTGAAGCATCACCTGTCCTGACGCTGGAATATGCAACAGAGAAAGTCCATCCATTATCAACCGCTTATCCTGTATTCAGGGTCGCGGGGGGCTGGAGCCGATACCAGTTGTCATTGGGCGAAGGCAGGGTTCAACCTGGACAGGTAACCAGTCTATCACAGGGTTGACATGTAGAGACAGACAGGTAACCAGACTATCTCAGGGCTGACATGTAGAGACAGACAGGTAACCAGTCTATCTCAGGGTCGACATGTAGAGACAGACAGGTAACCAGTCTATCACAGGGCTGACATGTAGTGACAGACAGGTAACCAGTCTATCACAGGGCTGACATGTAGAGACAGACAGGTAACCAGTCTATCGCATGTATGTTTACAATTAGGGGAAAGAAACCATCATTGCCGATAAAGTAAGAGCAAAAAATTAGAAACAAGTGTTACGTCCTCGTCTGAGTACAGTAGGAGTTGTTCAGCAAGGATACCTTAAGTGTGGTAGGAAAATTATATTTTGTGGATGTCTAATTTGATACAATAAGACTTTAGTAAACAAAAAGTGTCCATTGTGCTGATCAGTAAGATCCCGGGGAGATGCAGTTTGCTTTCGGGTTGCAGGAAAATGGCCTTTCTTGATCGACACTGATCAGCTACTTGGAAAATCTCCCCATCGGGAAATCAAACCCCAGTCTCACATGCGAGGCGAACGTGATAACCACTACACTACAGAAACTGACTAAAGCTCCATTTACATGCCGTGCCTGCAGTAGGGTGCCATTCCCCTATGAGCACAAACATTTCAAATGCCAGAGAGGATGTATGTTTTTAAACTGGATTTAATCACAGCTACTCTGTCATGGATATGAATGACAGTAAAGGTTTAATACATTTAAATGCTTCCCTGTAAACTTGTGCACAATCCCTGTAATCAGCAGAAGGGCGCCCCCTCCTGACAGACTTGCAAATATTTCCAAATATATTGCTCAAGGTTATACACAAGCATATTTGTTTATTGTAGAGATCTGTGTACAGCTGAGCATAAAAACATAAACGTTAAGTCACAGTGATGCTTTAAAGATAATTTATTGAGAAAACACGCAAAGTCCAAACTATTATGCCCCTAAACACCATAAATAAAACAAATGAACAGTATATTAAATACACAGTAAATATACAGTACATTGTGTAGTCATTTACTATTTATATACCATTATGATAATATGCTTTTTTTCAGCATTGAATGACACCACTGTAGTGCAGTAAAATTAATTCTAGTACAATAATTATATGTATTATAGTTCAAGTAATGCTATATTATTCTCTATTAACTATATGAATAGTTAATTGTTTTACTATAATACTATACTAACTGCCCTCTCTTCTGCCACCTTCCTCCAATTTCCTCAAGTGCCAATACCCATTTTTGAACTATCTTGTTTAAATAGCCTGTCTGGTATCAATAATGGATTAATTACCCCCCATACCTCGCTTGACGCCCTAAATATCATTCTTTTAGCCTGAAATTTGATTACTTTTATCAAATTTGACCTGTGTCTATTGAGATGGACTTTAGATCTACTAGTGTGGGTCAAATCAAGGGAAAGGGTGATTTTAGTTCATTTTTAAACCGTTAAACTGTATAAGCCATGTATGTGTGTATTTTTAGGGGACAATGGTGACAGAGTTCAAAGGGGGACCATGACAATTTCACGAGAACTGTGTGTTCCCTTCACATTTCAATTTATTTTATTTACAGGGTCACAACACAGCAAAAGTTCTTGCAGGAAACTATACGCATATGCATGAAATGCCAATGATTTTCAAAGTCAATGAACTTAAGAATTTGCCCAGGTTCCCACAGAGACGGCACCTGCTGTTCTTTGAAGGGTCATGGGGATACCTCGTAAGTGGAAGAGGAAAACAGCATAGGAGTACAGTGGCCCTGAAGGGCAAACGACAACCGCAAATAGAAAAACACAACAACATTAACAAAATCACAACAACATTAACAAAAACACAATCACATTAACAAAATCCCAACAACATTAACAAAATCACAACAACATTAACAAAAACACAATCACAAAAACAAAATCACAACAACATTAACAAAATCACAACAACATTAACAAAAACACAATCACATTAACAAAAACACAATCACAAAAACAAAATCACAACATTAACAAAAACACAATCACATTAACAAAAACACAATCACAAAAACAAAATCACAACGACATTAACAAAAACACAATCACATTAACAAAAACACAATCACATTAACAAAAACACAATCACAAAAACAAAATCACAACAACATTAACAAAAACACAATCACATTAACAAAAACACAATCACAAAAACAAAATCACAACAACATTAACAAAAACACAATCACATTAACAAAAACACAATCACAAAAACAAAATCACAACGACATTAACAAAAACACAATCACATTAACAAAAAACACAACGACATTAACAAAAACACAATCACATTAACTTCTACCGGAAAAGGAAGGTACCTTCAACGACATGGACCAATGCTGATTGGACCAAAGAATGTCCGTCTTTTTAACAGGTGGGAAGGGCTGCTTTACGCCACACTAGGTAGTTTACGGCTCGAACGGCTTTCATTTAGCATCAGATGAAGAGTTGAGATGTATTGCCCTCACTGTGGCAGAAAGGTGCCTGAAAACCTTGTCGAAAGGCCTAACTTTTGTGGGTATTGTGGCAAGGGGCTTCAAGAAATGCTTGGTGATGAACTCACCGACACACCTACGCCTTCAGGTAAGTTAAACTAATGAAACGTTAATTGTTGCCAATGAAGTTTCATTAGTGATCCGCAGGCAGGCTACATGGCTGCATAAAATGAAGAATAGTGTTGAAAACGATATATTGGGGGGGGGGGGGGGGGGGGGGGGTTAATTATTCCATTAATTCATATCAGACAGGCTATTTAAACAAGATCTGTAGTTCAAAAATGGGTATTGACTCTTATTATGAGGAAATTCTTGACTCCGGTCAAAATTGACCTGTACCAAACTGTGAAGACATGGAATATGAGCAGTATGTAAGGGTTAAGACCTTTGCACAGGAAGGCCTCCACAACCCTCGGAGGTCTTTTGAGGACTGCTGCATCTCCATTCTTGGAGCAGGAGCTGGAAGTCACCAAGAAAAGAGGTGCAGAGTGGAGGAAGGTGGCAAAAGAGAGGGCAACGAGGACGTCAGTGGTGCAGCGTGAAACTCGCATCACGGAAACAGCTGGGAAAACACGGGAGTGGCGCGATAACATTAGCAGCAGACGATAGAAGCTATCGGGCAAGTGTTCAAGTGCCAAGATGGGTGTGACGGCGCAGCAGGGGGAGGCGTCACAGATTCACCTTGGTGTAGCGGAAGTTTCGTGGCAAAAAGCCTCGCCGAGACTGCGCTGAAAGCCCACCAGCTCCAACCTGAGCTGCGATTCAAAAACAGTTTGGGCCCTAGTTTCGTAGACCAGGCGCAGTCAGCTCTCAGCGCACCTGCGCCACGCCGACAGGGTGTGTCCACCTGGACTTTGCAAGTTTCGTGCATCACGCAGGCTCGCGCAGGCACACCTCCAGTCTCGCCCACCGGCGTAAAGGTGCATGTCCACAGGCAGCGGTGTTTCCCCGCGTCCCATTCATTGTCTATGTGAAAAGCTGTGCAATGCATTCTGGTAGCGTCGCGGCGAATGTCGAGAGTTGGCATAGTTGGCAGTTCTCATTTGCATAAAGTTGAAGTCGAATCTACTTTATGCTAATCAGAGGCGCTGGGCTCGACTCGCCGCCTCAGGAACGCTCGCGAACGCTCGCGAAAATCTTCTAAACTGATTGTTGTCGATCCAAAATAAAGACAGATTCAACAACTGCATAGCTTATTTCTCGCCCCCTCCTGACAGACTTTATACTACATATTTTACCAAAGACACTCCTCGTTACTATAGTGGACAGTATCTATTCTACGCCTGTCATGTGGAAGTCCGGGGTTCGATTCCCCGACTGGGAGATTTTCCAAGTAGCTGATCAGTGTCGATCAAGAAAGGCCATTTTCTTGCAACCTGAAACCTCTGCTTTCCTTACCGCCAAGGTCACAGGCCATTTTAAAACTGGAGAGGTCAAAGGCTGTTGCTAATGCTGTTTTTGTTAATGTTGTTGTGTTTTTCTTTTTGGGGTTATGTTTTTCTTTTTGGCATTGTTGTTTGACCTTCAGGGCCACCGTAGTTTTTCTAATATATACATTTATAAACAGTATCTCACAAATGTGAGCACACCCCTCACATTTTTGTAAATATTTCATTATACCTTCTCATGGAAAAACACTGAAGAAATGACACTACAATGTACAGTAGTGAGTATACATCTTGTATAACTGTGTCAATTTACTGTCTCAGGTTTAGCACCCTAACCCTTACCCTAAGGGCACAATTTGGACATTTTCACTTTGGGGTTTACTCATAGTTTAGATATGAATGGCTGTGTGTTGGGTTATTTTGAGGGTACAGTAAATTTACACTGTTATACAAACTGTACACTCACTACTTTACATTGTAGCAAATTGTAATTTCTTTAGTGTTGTCGCATTAATACATATAATAAAATATTTGCAGAAATGTGAGGGGTGTACTGAAACCTGACCCCCTGGAGAAAACCCTTTTCACTAATGTGCATATTTTTTCCATTTATTGGGAAAACCTACTGCCAGGAAAAAACCCACGCAGACACAGGGAGAATATACAAACTCCACACAGAGGGACGAGTGGAGGAGTCTCTGTGAGGCTGCAGCGCTAAGCACTGAGCCACTGTGCTGCGCTGAATGAGGAGGAGGAGGGTGGACCAGGAGTGGAAGGAAGGAGTGGTGAGAAAGGTGGATGAAGGGTGTTTTTTTATATATACATATGGATGTATTGTGGGAGAAACCTGAGCACCAGGAGAAAAACCCTTTTACGCTGGAGGTGAGGAAGAACAGAAGGGAAAATACCACCTTTGCCAGGTGGAGTCTGCCCCCTGAAGTTCGGTAAAGTTGCGCACTCCATGCTCCACGACTGAGCGTGGCACTCATTTCTTCTGCGCTCTGGTGGTTTAAAAACGAGGATAAAATGTAACAATTATACGAGGGCCGTCTCCTCCTCCTGCTGTGACAGCGCTGATTCAATATTTCGAAATCATTTTTATTTAAGATACAAGTTGGCGTGGAGCGGTAGGCTTCCCAACCCCTCTTCCCAGCATGGCTGGTTGCTGGCTGTCATGGTTGGGTGCTGTGTGCTGTCCAGGGCTTCCCGGGGTGTGATCGCTTGTTTTCCCTTTGCGGGGTGGTTCGCGGGGCGGAGCTGCACATCACCTGGCTCCCTCGTGCCTGCCATGACTCAGTAAAGCGTGTGGTGAATTGCCGCCGACCTGGACCCGCCACCACTCCCTAGGGACGCTGCTGCTTTGGCTCCCCTCTTGTCTGCGTCGGCTCAAAGTCGTCTGCTTCTTTTGGTTTGGCCCGCGCTTGGTTGGCGTAGTCGGGTTATTCTTTGCTAATTATTTTCCGTTAGATTGTTATTATTATTAGTCATTTCCTTTTTGTTGTTTTCTTTAGGTTATTGTTTGTTGTCCTCGTTGTTTACTTTTGTTTTGTTCTTTTGTTTAGTCTTTGCTACTCCCTTGGTTGGTTTCCCGGGTTGTTGTTTTTGGATGTTTTGATGATTTGTTTGTATTCTTTATTGTTTCCAATGATGTTATGTTTGTGTTATGGTACTTTTGGCCTCATTTAACTTTGATTTGTTTGCACAGGTGCCGTAAGCTGTCGGCAGCAGTTGTTTCCTGGTGGTGGTCTTCCCTTCACGAGTTTGGCTGCAGTGTGAGTGTGGTATCACGGATGTTATTAGTTGAAGTCCTCTTTGGTTTGGTTTGTCCCCCTGAGGGGTATTCCATCAAACTTGCTAAGCGCAAAGCCGGGCTAATTTCGATAAGCCTTGCTACCTTTAGCGAGAGTTGCGTTCCATCAACGTGACTTGAGGGACTCTCCGCTAAGTAACCATGGAAATTTATCCGACCAAACTAGCCTGCTCCGGGGCAGGCTAAACATCAGGCTTACTTTAGCGGGGGTTTCAGAGAAGTCCGTCTGTCGGAAACAACTGTACCAGCAGAAGGTTCCGCCAAGCCTAGTCCTCGTGATTTTGTCACGTGAAAGACCAAAAATTACCAGAATTACATATATGAAGTACAAACAGACTATATTTTCATCAAGCGCCAAAGAATACATACTTGCAATTAAAAAAATATGAATAAATCGTTTATTTTTTTTAATACCTACTGGCCATTTAATTATCTAAAGTCCCCAGTTTGGTGAGTGGTGACGTACCTGCCCTTAAATGTGTGCATTGCAGGTTCACATCCCGGCGAGGACATCGCATGTGTGTGTTTGTTTTTTTTTCCCTTTATAATTGTCTTTAGATCAGAGAATTAGAACAACATTTTACTTTAACTATGATAAATATGTCATACAATTTCCCCAGAACCCAAATATAACTTGCAAAAACATGATAGATATAAAGATGTTATTATTAATAGCATGTTATAGATCCCAATGACAAAGGCATTGCTGCATGCAATTTTCAGGCACATAAATTCCTTTCAGGTGAAATTAATAGGTTCATTGAATGTATTCATTAAATTGTTGAGATTAATGAGTTGGTCAATGTAGATGCATTTACTAGGCCTATCTAAAAAAGAGAGAGAGAGAGAGAGAGAGAGAGAGAAGAGAGAGAGAGAGAGAGAGAGAGAGAGAGAGAGTTCCGGCCAAAGAAAGAAAAAGAAACGACTATAGTCGGGAATTGAACCGTCACCTGCCGCATACAACACCGGCGCATTACCTCTACACTATCCTCATGTTAGAGAAATTGTAGTCAGTGTTATATTAGAACATGTTACTCTTAACGGTACTTCTGTATTAAATCGTTTGGCAATTCTTGCCCAAGCAGCCTCGTGATTTTTATTTATCACTACAGTATTCCCTTTTTTGGTTATGATGGGTTTGTACTCCTCATACAGTTCCATCAATCATTTTTGCTCTGGTCTTTTCTGCCATTTTCTCGATGATTCGACATTCCTGGTTCTGGTCTGGCTTCATATCACGTGAACGCGTGTAACACACGACAATGTTAGCCTCGCTTGAATAAGCCTCAACAAGGCGCGGCTGAAATGCGTTAATGGAACGGGTTTAGCCGCAAGTGGAAGTTGGCGTTAGTTTCTAACCAGGCTTAACCAGGTAAGCGCCGCTTTAATTAGCGAGTTTGGTGGAATACCCCTCTGCTGTCCGGTAGGTCACGGCCCTGTGCCATGTTATTTATTATTTATTTTAATTGGGTATTGTGTGTTCATCTGGTTTTACAATTTTATACCAAATAAAAATAATTATTGCTTAATATTGTCTCTTGCCCCGTGGAAAGTTCTTGAACCTGTGTGACCTTACTTAAAGGTGGAATTCCTGGGGGCTAACTTCCCCCAGGTGGCGTTGTCGCAACACTAACCGTCCATGCTTATACCACATAGGCATTATGCTGCAATTGGTAAATAAAAAGACACCAACAATATGAATAAGACTGTTTGGTTATATTTCAACAAGGCACAGGGCTACTTTTTGTCATTTAGCAAATAAATTACTGCAAGTGTTAATTATGTAGCCTAATGTAAACCTACACAATAGCCTACTAAATATTAATCTTAAGTAAGTATACTGATAGATTCACATGCTGTAGGATACCAATGACAAACTCTACCGATGGTCATTATCACGTCATATCTATTATTGACTTTGGATAGCGTCAAGCTTGTTAAGCAGGTGAGTAGTCGTTAATTTATGCCCAGCTGTGTGGCGTTGAGACAGGCTATTTCACAACAGAGATAATAAAGAGAGAATAAATGCAAGTTACAGCTTGGCAACTGAGGCTCAGGGGGCAAACAACACACTCAACTCGATTTACTGTATTTATGTGTTACCTGGCTGGTGGGCAGGGGAGGAGGTGTGTTTGGGCTGCAGCTGTGCACTGTCTGCTGCTACAACGCGCCTCCGTTTGTGTCCGCTCTGCACGCTCACGTTGACAGGGGTGTGTGCCGGTGGGGTGGGGGGTGGAGGGAATATTAATTGGGGCATTATTATCACACGCTTTTAATCGATGAGCACTTTTAGATCATGTCAGCATGGGCCACAAAAAAGAACTTTCAAAAGGGCACTTGCTTGGTCCAGAGGGCAAGGCAGGTGCTCAGGTTCAATTTCAAACAACTTTATTGATCCCAAAGGGCAATTCAGTTTAGCAGTCCACAGCCTAGACAAAGTGTACATATAGACAACAGACTGGACAGAGGAGTATGTCAGAGAGAAAAACAATAGAGTGGGCATCGAGTGTATAGTTCAAAATTAGAAAAGTAGTTGTAAATCGAATAAAAATAAACCAAAGAAAAAAAAAGTCTAAATAAGTAAGGTTGATGCAATGATACATTAGCAATAGAAAAATAATTAACTCGTATTAAGTGTTAATTTCCAAAGACTACTGTGGAGGTTTAAGAGCCTGACAGCAGACGGAATGAAAGACTTTGAGTAGCGGTTTGTTTGGCTGCGTGGTGCTACAAAGCGTTGGCCTGAAGGCATTAATCTGAATTTTGGGGGAGAGGACGTGGTCTCGTGGTTTTGGTCAACTATATTTTTTAGCTTTTTGGACCCCGCGCTTCTCCCAAAGGGAAAACAAGTCTTTCTGCCGAACTCCGATTATTTTGGAGCACACAATTTTATTCAGACTATTCCTGTCCTTCGCACAGAGGCCATCGAAGCAGCAAATACATGAGAAGGTTAAAAGACTCTCAATAAATGACATGGTTACAATTTCGTTACAAACATTGAAGGATTTTAACTTCCTCAGTAAATGGACTCTCTGTTGACCGCGTTAACAGTAGAATCTCTGTTTGTATCAAACTTTAGATGCGAGTCGAACACAGTTCCCAAATATTTGTAGGTGTCTACAATCTGGACCTCCTCACCATGAATGATGCTTGCCTTCGGTGTGTTATTGTTTTTCCTAAAATCAACGATGAGCTCCTTTGTTTTTGACATATTGAGGTCAAGGAAGTTCTCACCGCACCAGTTAACAAATGAGGGAAGGGTGCTGCCGTGGTCTGACTCCGAACCTTGAAGGAGAGACAAGAGTGCTGTATCATCTGAGAATTTGACCAGGCAGCAAACCCCCGTATGAGACTTGCAGCTATCTGTGTAGAGAATAAAAAGGAGTGGTGACAGAACACATCCCTGGGGGGAGCCCGTGTTGGAAACCAGGACATTTGACATAACTCCATTAACCTGCTGCTTTCTCTCCGTTAAAAAGTTTAAGAGCAATGATAAGAGCTGATAAGGTAGGTTAAAATAAGCAATTAGACGATCGATTAAAATGTGTGGTTGCATTTTGTTAAAAGCAGACGAGAAGTCGGCAAATAAAAGTTGCATGTGATTTTGGTTTCTCCAAGTGTTTGTAAACCCTGGCCAGGTTGAGGAGTTTAGCGTCCTCCACCCCTTTACTTGCTTGATATGCAAACTGCAGGGCGTCTAGTTTGTCTTCAACCAAGGAGCCGACCTCATCTTTTAAAATTCTCTCAAAATGTTTCATCACCAGTGATTTAAGAACAACAGGTCTGAACTCATTCAATTCTCTTGGATTTTTTATTTTTGGAATGGGATAATGGTTGAAGTCTTCCATATAGAGGGTAATTTGCAACAATCAGCACACATCTAAAAGAGTTTTGAAAATACTCCAGAGCTAGTCGGCACAGTATCAGAGAGTGCGCCCACAGATGCCATCTGGGCCAGCAGCCTTCCTTATTTTTTTTTTAAATAAGGCTGTGCCTTGAGATATCACCAGAGGGGTATTCCATCAAACCCGCTAAGCGCAAAGCCGGGCTAATTTCGATAAGCCTCGCTACCTTTAGCGAGAGTTGCGTTCCATCAACGTGACTTGAGACACTCTCCGCTAAGTAACCATGGGAATTTATCCGACCAAACTAGCCTGCCCCGGGGCAGGCTAACCATCAGGCTTACTTTAGCGGGGGTTTCAGAGAAGTCCGTCTGTCGGAAACAACTGTACCAGCAGAAGGTTCCGCCAAGCCTAGTCCTCGTGATTTCATCACGTCAAAGACCAAAAATTGCAAAAATTACATATATTAAGTACAAACAGACTATATTTTCATCAAGCGTCTAAGAATACATGCTTGCAATTAAAATCTGAATAAATCGTTTATTTTGTTTAAGACCATATCATTCTCTAAAGCCCCCAGTTTGGTGAGTGGTGATGCACCTTCCCTTGAATGTGGACATCCCGGTGAGGACATCTCATATATGTGTTTTTTTTTTTTTTGCCTGTATAATTGTCTTTAGATCAGAGAATTAGACCAACAATTTCCCCAGAACCCAAATATAACTTGCAAAAACATGATAGGCATAAAGATGTTATTATTAATAGCATGTTATAGATCCCAATGACAAAGGCATTGCTGCATGCAATTTTCAGCCACATAAATTCCTTTCAGGTGAGTTCATTAATAGGTTCATTGAATGTGTTCATTGAATTGTTGAGAAAAATAAGTTGGTCAATGTAGATGCATTTACTAGGCCTATCTAAAAAAAGGGAGAGAGAGAGAGTGAGTGAGTGAGTGTGAGTTTCGGCCAAAGATAGACATTTCTCAAACTTCCATAGTCGGGATTTGAACCGTGGCCGGCCGCGTGCAAAGCCGGCGCGTTATCTCTACACTATCCTCACGTTTGAGAAGCCGTAGTCAGTGTTATATTTAGGGCCCGAGCGCTGACAACGTCGGGCTGTGAAGCCCTATTGTTATTGTTATATTATTCTTACACATGTTCAACCTGCGTTTTGGGGGTCTGAGCATGAAAAGAAAACTAACGAAAATTGGAGTGTCTATAGGGCCTGGCGAAAAATTTGAGAATTTGGCGTCTTTGCATTCGGCCACGAAAAAGTTGCTCGCTAGCGCCACCTAGAGTGGAGAATCGCCAGCCCCGCCGCACCGTAACTCCGATTGACATGAAACTTTGCACACATGTGCAAACAAGTGTCCTCTACAAAAAATCCTCTTGGAGTACCAAAGTCCGCCTGGCAAAATTTTCCGCCATCTTGGATTTTATGAAAAAGAGGAAGTTGCGCATATCTCGGAAACCGTTAGTCCAATTTGGACGAAATTTGGTACACATACTTTATAGACCAAGCTAAGAGGGTGATCCAAAAATGTTTCGAAAATATGCATCTTATCAGAAGATATCGGCCAATGAACATTAGAGGGTGGGGCTACCAAAATGCAATTAGCATAACTCTATAACCTTTGCCCCCAAAATTACGAAACTCGAAGAACATGCATGTCAAGTTTTATTAAAATCGAGTAATGTTTGCCACTACCAAAAAATCCCAAATATTGCCAGTTTTGGCCGTTTTTGGCTGTTTTTGGCCATTCACAGGGGTCACACAAAATCAAAAAATCATTATACCGTTGACCTGATAGATACCAAAATTTGATATGTTGTTGGAAAGGCCTAAAGGAAAAAAAACAAATTAAAGATGCTCCCAAAGTCTTGGGGCGTGGCCACGGCGACGCCTTGACTGCGCTACTATTTTCATCCTTCGCCATTGGCATCATAACTGTTATAACTTCACCGTTTCTTCTCCGATCTGCTCCAAAATATTCATGCTTGTTAAGAGTCACGTCCTGAACACAACTGCACTGCAATTTTAACTCACGGGTAGAGCGCCACCTAATGGCGACATGAAATGTGACCGATTTTATGCCCGTTTTCTGAGCAACAGCCCCCCCTCTAGGTAGGGCGTAGACGCGTTAAATATTTTTTTCTAGATAGCCCAAGTGGAGATGAACAAAAAAGCCTCTTGGACCTACCGCCTAAAGTTATCATAAAGTGGGTAAAAAAAATGTTTTTAGCCAAGTGTGTAATTCAGCCAGTTTCTCACTCAGGACACATATGGGGGAGAGACACAGGCGCACAGCGACCACCAGATGGAGTCAGAGAGAGATCAATCAGTGACACATGGAGAACTGTGAATCTCACATGCAGCTGCAGTCTGCCTTACACCAGAGCTGCGTTTCAATAACGGTTTGAGTCGCCCTCGCTCACTCGCCCTCAGCCCTTGCTATGACGTCACATGGAGGCCCCTTGGAGGGCGGAGGGAAAGAGGGCGGAGGGGGAGTGAAAGGGGTAAATGGAACACACCTGCCCTCGTTCACTAACAGCCCAGACAATCATGGATCAACCACACGTTGTTGGAGTAGCGCTATACTGCCTATTCCAAATTACACAGAATATGTGGAGACTCATTTCATTGAGACAAAGACGTATTCTATGCTTGATGGCAATACGTCGGCTTATATACTTACACTTGTAAACGGTGGGCTCTGCCATAACTCTGCAACAGACAGTCTAACTGCACAACTTAAGAAAATTAATAAAATTTAATTCATTTTCTACTTTCTTCTTTCTTCTTCTTCCTTGGTGGTGAATAGACAGCAGACAATGGTGTTTGAGGTTCATTATCGCCACCGCAGGGACATATTTTTCGTGCACCACTGCAATGCATTGTGGGTGATATACAGCTCTGAAGTGACTATTGTTGTTCACTCGATCACTCAGCCCTCAAGGGTCGATCTCACGGAGTTCACTTCAGCTGTTCAGGGAATTGGAACAGCCCTTAAGATGGCGGCGGGGATTCCCCCGAGGGCAAGTGCTTAGGGCAAGTGAGCGAGGGCGACTCAAACCGTTATTGAAACGCAGCTCAGATCAACAGTCATGCCAGTTTTAATTCCTTTTTTTAAATTCCTCTCATTTCAGCCTGGACACAGGGGGGAGGAGGAGAGATGGCACACTTTACATGCATCTCACACAGCTGTCAGCTGAACTCTGTCATTAACATCCAAACTATTATAACTTCAGTGTTTGTTCTCAGAGCTGCTTCAAACTTTCCACACTTGATAAGAGTTCCTTCCTGAACACATCTGCACTTTGATATTCACTCTGTCAGAGCGCCACCTACTGGCAACAGGAAATGTTATTGATTTTGTGACTTTTTCCAAGTTAAAGCCACACCTGATTTTTTTTAATAACTAATTCCTTTCATTTCAGCTTGCAAGGAGGACACGGGGAGGAGGAGAGGACACACTAGGGGGAGGAGGAGAGATGTCAGGAAGCATGAACATGTGTGTACGTGACAGACAGATGGCTTTGAATATCAATCGCTTGTGTGTAAGCTGCCGCCACAAGGAGGTGGCCGCTGCACAGGTAGGCGGCCGCCACGCTGCCGCGTGTATGCAGGCACTCCACGACCACACGTGAGAGACGGTTGTCGGTGTCAATCGCTTGTTCTGGACTTGCGCCAGGAGAGGCGGCCGCGCCAAGGGCAGCGTCCACAACACTGCCCTGTGACCGCAGGCACTCCACAACCGCATATGAGCGAGGGCCCGTCATGAAACTGCTTGGCAGTTTTAATAGAACATGTTACTCTGAGCGGTACTTCCGTATTTAATCGCTCGGCAATTCTTGCCCAAGCAGCTTCGCGATTTTTATTTATCACTACAGTATTCCCTTTTTTGGTTATGATGGGTTTGTACTCCTCGTACAGTTCCATCAATCATTTTTGCTCTGGTCTTTCCTGCCATTTGCTGTGCCACCAAAACCCACACCGTCCCTTCAAACCAATATAGAAATATATGAATAAATGGCAAAAAGGCAACTAAATTTAACTTCTATTATCTAATACATCTACCAGTATATGAGTCATTACTCTGAACTCTTTTGTGTTTTTAATGCTTGGTGAATGAGAGATTCATGGTAATCCGACTCAAGGAGTGTTTTAGAGTGAAATCAAACGGTCTACTCTGACTTTATTTAAAAATAACTTGTCATTTTTTATTAACTTTGAAGTCGTACTCAAACAGTTGGTGGCAAATATACATATATACAAATTCCTTTAAAGACAAAACAGGGAAAGTCATTTTTACAACAGTTGAGTCCTTTGGCACTTAATGTTCAGGTTGAGTGAAGTTAAAAAGAACTCAACTTAACTCAACTCAGCTTTATTTATAAAGCACTTTAAAAACAACCAAAGTTGGCCAAAGTGCTGTACACACACATAAAAACAGAAGAGTATAAAACATCCATCCATCCATTGTCTACCACTTATCCTGTATTTAGGGTCACGGGGGGGCTGGGGCCGATCCCAGCTGTCATTGGGCAAAGGCAGGGTACACCCTGGACAGGACGCCAGTCTATCGCAGGGCTGACATGTAGAGACACACAACCATTCACTCTCACATTCACACCTACGGGCAATTTAGAGTCACCAATCAACCTATCTCCATCCTGCATGTCTTTGGACTGTGGGAGGAGAACCCAGAGAGAACCCACGCTTACACGGGGAGAACATGCAAACTCCACACAGAAGGAACCCGGGGCCGACCCGGGAATCGAACCCAGGACCCTCTTGCTGTGAGGCGAGAGTGCTACCCACTACACCACCGTGCAGCCGTAGAGTGTAAAACACATAAAATAAATTAAAAACAAAATAAAACAGTAAAAAAAAAAGTTAAACAATAAAAGACAATTATATAAAAGCCAACAACTCAAACTGTGTTAAAAGCCAAGGAGAAAAAATGTGTTTTCAGAGAGGATTTAAAAACAGGAAGTGAGTCGGCCTGCCTGATGTGCGAAGGCAGCTCATTCCAAAGTTTTGGTGCAGCTACTGAAAACCCATGGTCCCCTCTTGACTTCCTCTTAGTTTTAGGAACGACTAACAATGATTGATCTGCTGACCTGAGGGAGCGCGAGGGAGCGTATGGCTGGAGCAGGTCAGACAGATATTAGGGGCGAGGCTATGAAGACATTTAAAAACAAAGAGAAGAATTTTAAAATCAATCCTATAAAACGGACAGGGAGCCAATGAATCAGTGCTAAAATCGGGGTGATGTGCTCTTGTTTTTTGGTGCTGGTTAAAAGTCGAGCAGCAGCATTCTGAACCAGCTGAAGTCGAGAGAGGAACTTCTGGCTCAGACCGACATAAAGTGCGTTGCAGTAATCTAAACGAGTTGTAATAAAAGCATGGATTAAAATCTCAAAGTGATGTTGAGGAAGAAATGACTTGACTTTTGCCAGCTGTCTTAAATGATAAAAACTGGACTTGACCACTGATTTGATTTGTTGATCAAGCTTAAGGTCACTGTCCATTTTGACACAGCTGCCCGTGTTAAATCATGGCTCAGCGGGCCCAAATCAATATGAATTTGTGGGACATCACTGGGTCCAAACCTCAGTCTTTTTATCATTTAAAAACAAAAAATTTACTGACATCCATGCCTTTATTTCAGCAAAGCACTCTAAGAGATCATTGGCATCTCCCTGTTTCAACGGCAGATAAATCTGACTGTCATCAGCATACAAATGGAAACCAATGCCATATTTCCGAAGAATTGATCCCAGAGGAAGTAAATAAAACGTAAAAAGAAGAGAACTGTGATTTTCGTTGTTCATTCCAGTATAGGTAGTATAGGTTTGCTGCATCATTGATCACAGTCAGTGCATCTCTGTCTGTGACATTATCATTCTGTGTGGAGCCCAAACATACTTTCAAAGCTGATTCTCCAAACAGTTCTGATAAGGATCGCTTTAGCTCAGTTTACTTGAGAAACTGGACTAAAGATGGAGCAGGACATTTTGCAGAGTTAGTGCTCCCTGGTGGTCAAACTATGGAGACACTGTTAATACCCTAAAACGTATATCCGTTTTTTTTCATTAGCCATAATCTACACTGATATCAATTTATGTCATTAGATGAAATTCAGCTGATAATCATCAATACTGCCAAGATATTAGTCAGGCTCTAATTAATGCTTGGAACAGTAATATATAAATAAAAGAAAAATGAATGGAGACTTGATCAGACAAGAAACTGCTAGCTTGAGGATCAATTAAACATTTTCTCAAACAAAAAAGAGAAAAAGGACAAATATTGGCTAACACAGCTTCTGAAATGTGCCAACTTTCCGCTCATATTGAGCACTTTCACCATATTGTCACGTTCTATAGTCCAAACGAGGAGCCAATAAATTGAGAAGATAATCGATTAAGCGATACCCAAAATAATAGTTTGTTGCAAATGTACATTTGATGATTGATTTCCATACTCTACAGAAATGAACGGCTGTGTGGACATGTAGGAAATACAGGAGATCTCTCAAACTGTACAGCCTGAAAATGTGAGAAAAGAAATAAAGTATGTCTGATTTACAGTTGAAGGACTAACACTGGTGAAAACACCCAGTGGTGTGTTGGTCCTTTAGCTGCAGGACTAGCTCCATCATCCTCCAACGCATCACCACCAGCAACTTAAAACACCGGCTCAGTTCAAGGCTTCACACCTTCCCCACTCTTCAGCAGCGGAGAAGAAGCTCTGGATTACATTTATAGTTTGACCTGTGAGTCACGTAAACACAACCTCTCATCTTATCACACACCTGGCTCATTTGGCTTTCTGTGCAGGTCAAAGGTCACCAGCCAAGCAGCGAAAACAACTAAACTGATGTGAAAAGGTTTGCTCAGATCGGGAGGCTCCCACTAATACGTGATTTGCATGTCTCAATGGATAAAACCAGAGCAGCATTTGATGTTCCACAGTTCACAAGGAGAGGACGCCGGCTCTGTGCGTGGTTTTCATTTTCCGTTTGTGGAGGAGAGAAAGTCCTTCCTGTTCACCCCCACCTGTAGAGCTTCAGCATCTTCTCGGTAAGTGATGCCAGGTAGTGCTCGCCATTCACTGAGAACGGGCTGATGTCCAACACCAGGAGGTCAGCTGCCAGCTTCTGGAGCAGAGAGCCGCTGCCTGCATCCCACACCTGGGGAGGAGGCAGAGGACTGGATGTTCAGCAAGAAACTATCAAACACATTTGACCATGTATGAGGTAGCTTTGGGCTCTTAGGTGACTTCAGTGTTACGTTCTTGAAAATGACAAGATGTAACCTAATAATATAAAGCTAATTAAATAAACCCACACAAATATTGAAGGAACATCATTTGGCAAATTATGACATCAAATATAATAAAATGTAATGTGGATCAAAGTAATTTGGTAACAAAATTAAAACTGAACAAGTGGAATGAGAAGTTAAATTTAAAAGCCTCTTTCCTGCGTGAAACAGCTATTACAGCCTTTTCCCCACATTAAACTTGTAAAACCATTGTTTTGCACTTATTTGATGTTTAGACGCCATTTTGTGTTCAAAGACACTGAATTCACAATGAAACGAAAGAATATCCACTCCAGAGTGCTTTTTTGACTTAAATGTGTTGATATCGGTGGGACATTGAAGAATCCAGCTTATTTGACAACTGACACTGCGATAGTGGTAAAACGTATGTTACCTGCAGATAACAGCTTAAAAGCCTCTTTCCTGCGTGAAACAGCTATTACAGCCTTGCACGTTAAACTTGTAAAACCATTGTTTTGCACTTATTTGATGTTTAGACACCATTTTGTGTTCAAAGACACTGGATTCACACTGAAACGAAAGAATATCCACTCCAGAGTGCTTTTATGACTTAAATGTGTTGATATCGGTGGGACATTGAAGAATGCAGCTTATTTGACAACTGACACTGCAATTGTGGCTAAAACGCATGTTACCTGCAAATAACAGCTTAAAAGCCTCTTTCCTGAGTGAAACAGCTATTACAGCCATTTCCCCGGATTAAACTTGTAAAAACATTGTTTTGCACTTATTTGATGTTTAGACGCCATTTTGTGTTCAAAGGCACTGGATTCACACTGAAACGAAAGAGTATCCACTCCAGAGTGCTTTTATGACTTAAATGTGTTGATATCGGTGGAACATCGAAGAATGCAGCTTATTTCACAACTGACACTGCAATAGTGTTTAAAACGCATGTTACCTGCAAATAACAGGTTAAAAGCCTCTTTCCTGTGTGAAACAGCTATTAAAGCCTTTTCCCCCACATTAAACTTTTAAAACCATTGTTTTGCACTTATTTGATGTTCAGACGCCATTTTGTGTTCAAAGACACTGGATTCACACTGAATCGAAAGAGTATCCACTCCAGAGTGCTTTTATGACTTAAATGTGTTGATATCGGTGGGACATTGAAGAATGCAGCTTATTTGACAACTGACAACTGTTGCTAAAACGCATGTTACCTGCAAATAACAGGTTAAAAGCCTCTTTCCTGTGTGAAACAGCTATTAAAACATTTTCCCCACATTAAATTTGTAAAACAATTGTTTTGCACTTATTTGATGTTTAGACGCCATTTTGTGTTCAAAGGCACTGGATTCACATTGAATCAAAAGAGTATCCACTCCAGAGTGCTTTTATGACTTAAATGTGTTGATATCGGTGGGACATTGAAGAATGCAGCTTATTTGACAACTGACAACTGTTGCTAAAACGCATGTTACCTGCAAAAAACAGGTTAAAAGCCTCTTTCTTGTGTGAAACAGCTATTAAAACATTTTCCCCACATTAAATTTGGAAAACAATTGTTTTGCACTTATTTGATGTTTAGACGCCATTTTGTGTTCAAAGGCACTGGATTCACACTGAAACGAAAGAGTATCCACTCCAGAGTGCTTTTATGACTTAAATGTGTTGATATCGGTGGAACATCGAAGAATGCAGCTTATTTCACAACTGACACTGCAATAGTGTTTAAAGCGCATGTTACCTGCAAATAACAGGTTAAAAGCCTCTTTCCTGTGTGAAACAGCTATTAAAGCCTTTTCCCCCACATTAAACTTTTAAAACCATTGTTTTGCACTTATTTGATGTTTAGACGCCATTTTGTGTTCAAAGACACTGGATTCACACTGAAACGAAAGAGTATCCACTCCAGAGAGCTTTTATGACTTAAATGTGTTGATATCGGTTGGACATTGAAGAATGCAGCTTATTTGACAACTGACACTGCAATAGTGGCTAAAACGCATGTTACCTGCAAATAACTGCTTAAAAGTCTCTTTCCAGCGTGAAACAACTATGACAGCCTTTTCCCCACATTAAACTTGTAAAACCATTGTTTTGCACTTATTTGATGTTTAAACGTAATTTTGTGTTCAAACCCACTGGATTCACATTGAAACGAAAGAATATCAACTCCAGTGTGGTTTTATGACTTAAATGTGTTGAAACAGCTATTACAGTCTTTTCCCCAATTTAAAATTGTAAAACCATTGTTTTGCACTTATTTGATGTTTAGACGCCATTTTGTGTTCAAAGACACTGGATTCACACTGAATCGAAAGAGTATCCACTCCAGAGTGCTTTTATGACTTAAATGTGTTGATATCGGTGGGACATTGAAGAATGCAGCTTATTTGACCACTGACACTGCAATAGTGTTTAAAACGCATGTTACCTGCAAATAACAGGTTAAAAGCCTCTTTCCTGTGTGAAACAGCTATTAAAACCTTTTCCCCACATTAATTTTGTAAAACAATTGTTTTGCACTTATTTGATGTTTAGACGCCATTTTGTGTTCAAATACACTGGATTCACACTGAAACGAAAGAGTATCCACTCCAGAGTGCTTTTATGACTTAAATGTGTTGATATCGGTGGGACATCGAAGAATGCAGCTTATTTGACAACTGACACTGCAATAGTCTTTAAAACGCATGTTACCGGCAAATAACACCTTAAAAGCCTCTTTCCTGTGTGAAACAGCTATTACAGTCTTTTCCCCACATTAAACTTGTAAAACCATTGTTTTGCACTTATTTGATGTTTAGACGCCATTTTGTGTTCAAAGACACTGGATTCACACTGAAACGAAAGAGTATCCACTCCAGAGTGCTTTTATGACTTAAATGTGTTGATATCGGTGGAACATCGAAGAATGCAGCTTATTTCACAACTGACACTGCAATAGTGTTTAAAACGCATGTTACCTGCAAAAAACACCTTAACAGCCTCTTTCCTGTGTGAAACAGCTATTACAGTCTTTTCCCCCACATTAAACTTGTAAAACCATTGTTTTGCACTTATTTGATGTTTAGACGCCATTTTGTGTTCAAAGACACTGGATTCACACTGAAACGAAAGAGTATCCACTCCAGAGTGCTTTTATGACTTAAATGTGTTGATATCCGTGGGACATTGAAGAATGCAGCTTATTTGACAACTGACACTGCAATAGTTGCTAAAACGCATGTTACCTGCAGATAACAGGTTAAAAGCCTCTTTCCTGTGTGAAACAGCTATTAAAGCCTTTTCCCCACATTAAACTTGTAAAACCATTGTTTTGCACTTATTTGATGTTTAGACGCCATTTTGTGTTCAAATACACTGGATTCACACTGAAACGAAAGAGTATCCACTCCAAGTGCTTTTATGACTAAATGTGTTGATATCGGTGGACATTGAAGAATGCAGCTTATTTGCACTGACACTGCAATAGTGTTTAAAACGCATGTTACCTGCAAATACAGTTAAAAGCTCTTTCCTGTGTGAAACAGCTATTAAGCTTTTCCCCACATTAAACTTGTAAAACCATTGTTTTGCACTTATTTGATGTTTAGACGCCATTTTGTGTTCAAATACACTGGATTCACACTGAAACGAAAGAGTATCCACTCCATAGTGCTTTTATGACTTAAATGTGTTGATATCGGTGGAACATCGAAGAATGCAGCTTATTTCACAACTGACACTGCAATAGTGTTTAAAACGCATGTTACCTGCAAATAACAGGTTAAAAGCCTCTTTCCTGTGTGAAACAGCTATTAAAGCCTTTTCCCCACATTAAACTTGTAAAACCATTGTTTTGCACT
Organism: Chelidonichthys spinosus; assembly: GCA_029853015.1. Taxonomy (NCBI): domain Eukaryota; kingdom Metazoa; phylum Chordata; class Actinopteri; order Perciformes; family Triglidae; genus Chelidonichthys; species Chelidonichthys spinosus. The sequence goes on from JARXKY010000045.1 coordinate 115,384, forward strand.
TATTTGATGTTTAGACGCCATTTTGTGTTCAAATACACTGGATTCACACTGAATCGAAAGAGTATCCACTCCAGAGTGCTTTTATGACTTAAATGTGTTGATATCGGTGGGACATTGAAGAATGCAGCTTATTTGACAACTGACACTGCAATAGTGTTTAAAACGCATGTTACCGGCAAATAACACCTTAAAAGCATCTTTCCTGTGTGAAACAGCTATTACAGTCTTTTCCCCCACATTAAACTTGTAAAACCATTGTTTTGCACTTATTTGATGTTTAGACGCCATTTTGTGTTCAAATACACTGGATTCACACTGAAACGAAAGAGTATCCACTCCATAGTGCTTTTATGACTTAAATGTGTTGATATCGGTGGAACATCGAAGAATGCAGCTTATTTCACAACTGACACTGCAATAGTGGTTAAAACGCATGTTACCTGCAAATAACAGGTTAAAAGCCTCTTTCCTGTGTGAAACAGCTATTAAAGCCTTTTCCCCACATTAAACTTGTAAAACCATTGTTTTGCACTTATTTGATGTTTAGACGCCATTTTGTGTTCAAAGACACTGGATTCACACTGAATCGAAAGAGTATCCACTCCAGAGTGCTTTTATGACTTAAATGTGTTGATATCGGTGGGACATTGAAGAATGCAGCTTATTTGACCACTGACACTGCAATAGTGTTTAAAACGCATGTTACCTGCAAATAACAGGTTAAAAGCCTCTTTCCTGTGTGAAACAGCTATTAAAACCTTTTCCCCACATTAATTTTGTAAAACAATTGTTTTGCACTTATTTGATGTTTAGACGCCATTTTGTGTTCAAATACACTGGATTCACACTGAAACGAAAGAGTATCCACTCCAGAGTGCTTTTATGACTTAAATGTGTTGATATCGGTGGGACATTGAAGAATGCAGCTTATTTGACAACTGACACTGCAATAGTCTTTAAAACGCATGTTACCGGCAAATAACACCTTAAAAGCATCTTTCCTGTGTGAAACAGCTATTACAGTCTTTTCCCCCACATTAAACTTGTAAAACCATTGTTTTGCACTTATTTGATGTTTAGACGCCATTTTGTGTTCAAATACACTGGATTCACACTGAAACGAAAGAGTATCCACTCCATAGTGCTTTTATGACATAAATTTGTTGATATCGGTGGAACATCGAAGAATGCAGCTTATTTCACAACTGACACTGCAATAGTGTTTAAAACGCATGTTACCTGCAAATAACAGGTTAAAAGCCTCTTTCCTGTGTGAAACAGCTATTAAAGCCTTTTCCCCACATTAAACTTGTAAAACCATTGTTTTGCACTTATTTGATGTTTAGACGCCATTTTGTGTTCAAATACACTGGATTCACACTGAAACGAAAGAGTATCCACTCCATAGTGCTTTTATGACATAAATGTGTTGATATCGGTGGGACATTGAAGAATGCAGCTTATTTGACCACTGACACTGCAATAGTGTTTAAAACGCATGTTACCTGCAAATAGCAGGTTAAAAGCCTCTTTCCTGTGTGAAACAGCTATTAAAGCCTTTTCCCCACATTAAACTTGTAAAACCATTGTTTTGCACTTATTTGATGTTTAGACGCCATTTTGTGTTCAAATACACTGGATTCACACTGAAACGAAAGAGTATCCACTCCATAGTGCTTTTATGACATAAATGTGTCGATATCGGTGGAACATCGAAGAATGCAGCTTATTTCACAACTGACACTGCAATAGTGTTTAAAACGCATGTTACCTGCAAATAACAGGTTAAAAGCCTCTTTCCTGTGTGAAACAGCTATTAAAGCCTTTTCCCCACATTAAATTTGTAAAACAATTGTTTTGCACTTATTTGATGTTTAGACGCCATTTTGTGTTCAAAGGCACTGGATTCACACTGAATCGAAAGAGTATCCACTCCAGAGTGCTTTTATGACTTAAATGTGTTGATATCGGTGGGACATTGAAGAATGCAGCTTATTTGACAACTGACACTGCAATAGTGTTTAAAACGCATGTTCCCGTCAAATAACACCTTAAAAGCATCTTTCCTGTGTGAAACAGCTATTACAGTCTTTTCCCCCACATTAAACTTGTAAAACCATTGTTTTGCACTTATTTGATGTTTAGACGCCATTTTGTGTTCAAATACACTGGATTCACACTGAATCGAAAGAGTATCCACTCCAGAGTGCTTTTATGACTTAAATGTGTTGATATCGGTGGGACATTGAAGAATACAGCTTATTTGACCACTGACACTGCAATAGTGTTTAAAACGCATGTTACCTGCAAATAACAGGTTAAAAGCCTCTTTCCTGTGTGAAACAGCTATTAAAGCCTTTTCCCCACATTAAACTTGTAAAACCATTGTTTTGCACTTATTTGATGTTTAGACGCCATTTTGTGTTCAAATACACTGGATTCACACTGAAACGAAAGAGTATCCACTCCAGAGTGCTTTTATGACTTAAATGTGTTGATATCGGTGGGACATTGAAGAATGCAGCTTATTTGACAACTGACACTGCAATAGTTGCTAAAACGCATGTTACCTGCAAATAACAGGTTAAAAGCCTCTTTCCTGTGTGAAACAGCTATTAAAGCCTTTTCCCCACATTAAACTTGTAAAACCATTGTTTTGCACTTATTTGATGTTTAGACGCCATTTTGTGTTCAAAGACACTGGATTCACACTGAAACGAAAGAGTATCCACTCCAGAGTGCTTTTATGACTTAAATGTGTTGATATCGGTGGGACATTGAAGAATGCAGCTTATTTGACAACTGACACTGCAATAGTGTTTAAAACGCATTGTTACCTGTCAAATTATACAGTTTTAAAAGTCCTTCTTTAACCAATGCTGTGAAACAGCTATTAAAGCCTTTTCCCCACATTAAACTTGTAAAACCATTGTTTTGCACTTATTTGATGTTTAGACGCCATTTTGTGTTCAAATACACTGGATTCACACTGAATCGAAAGAGTATCCACTCCAGAGTGCTTTTATGACTTAAATGTGTTGATATCGGTGGGACATTGAAGAATGCAGCTTATTTGACAACTGACACTGCAATAGTTGCTAAAACGCATGTTACCTGCAAATAACAGGTTAAAAGCCTCTTTCCTGTGTGAAACAGCTATTAAAGCCTTTTCCCCACATTAAACTTGTAAAACCATTGTTTTGCACTTATTTGATGTTTAGACGCCATTTTGTGTTCAAATACACTGGATTCACACTGAAACGAAAGAGTATCCACTCCAGAGTGCTTTTATGACTTAAATGTGTTGATATCGGTGGGACATTGAAGAATGCAGCTTATTTGACAACTGACACTGCAATAGTGTTTAAAACGCATGTTACCTGCAAATAACAGGTTAAAAGCCTCTTTCCTGTGTGAAACAGCTATTAAAGCCTTTTCCCCACATTAAACTTGTAAAACCATTGTTTTGCACTTATTTGATGTTGAGACGCCATTTTGTGTTCAAATACACTGGATTCACAATGAAACGAAAGAGTATCCACTCCATAGTGCTTTTATGACTTAAATGTGTTGATATCGGTGGAACATCGAAGAATGCAGCTTATTTCACAACTGACACTGCAATAGTGTTTAAAACGCATGTTACCTGCAAATAACAGGTTAAAAGCCTCTTTCCTGTGTGAAACAGCTATTAAAGCCTTTTCCCCACATTAAACTTGTAAAACCATTGTTTTGCACTTATTTGATGTTTAGACGCCATTTTGTGTTCAAAGACACTGGATTCACACTGAATCGAAAGAGTATCCACTCCAGAGTGCTTTTATGACTTAAATGTGTTGATATCGGTGGGACATTGAAGAATGCAGCTTATTTGACAACTGACATTGCAATAGTTGCTAAAACGCATGTTACCTGCAAATAACAGGTTAAAAGCCTCTTTCCTGTGTGAAACAGCTATTAAAGCCTTTTCCCCACATTAAACTTGTAAAACCATTGTTTTGCACTTATTTGATGTTTAGACGCCATTTTGTGTTCAAAGACACTGGATTCACACTGAAACGAAAGAGTATCCACTCCATAGTGCTTTTATGACTTAAATGTGTTGATATCGGTGGGACATTGAAGAATGCAGCTTATTTGACAACTGACACTGCAATAGTTGTGTAGAAGAAATTGTGTTACCTTAGAATTCTTATTTGGTTTTGGTATAATGTTCCTTTCTCTATCTAAACATCAAATGTCCTGCTGAGCTGCATTCATTGTATGTAAGCCTTGTCATGTTGATGAAAAGAACCTCTGGTCTGTCCCCCTTCATGGACCGTCCCCGAAACACCTTCACCTCACATACTTGATCAAGGCCTTCATGAATGGCCCCTGTTGTGACACTATGTAGAAAGAACCCAGCTGTTCCGAGGGAGGTCACACCTTTATGTTGTCTCAGGAAGTCTCTTCCCCTCGGTGAGACGCGTATTGAATCTATGTAAATCCACTGTTTAGACCTGCCCCTTTGGTTCTGTATAAGTTGTCTCTTGCCTCACATCATTGGAGATTGGGCTGTGTGGCAACCGCGACATTGTCTTTTCTCCACTGTCAGTGATTAAACCTCATTTGAACCAGCCACTGAATTGGACCTGAAGAGTTTTCTTCCACAATATGGCGTTGTCGGCATCTTGCTAACCCTGGGCTAGAGGACGTCTGGACTGGAGCCAGTGATTTTGAATATTAGCAATCGGCGTCAAATTCAAAGGGTAAAGGAAGCCTCTTGTAAAATTCCTAACTTTTGCTGATATTCACAATGCCCTGTCTCAGGTCCGGATCTTCCATAGACCCAGGTAACGCGATTTAAATTTTCAAATAGCAGCAGTTGACTGCAGGCTGTTCTGGTGAGTTTTAAGAAAGAAAAAAAAAAGGCCTTATGTCGTATAATAACAGATTGCATGGTGGAATTCTCCATCACCTTATGGGTTTGAGTTTTTCTCGGTGTAACAGATTATTATATGAGGTGGATGATATTGTTATGGAGTAACCAGGCTTCCATACATATTGTCATAATTCCTATTGGTAGCATAATGACAGTTTGCATGGTGAAATACTCCGTGACCTTATGTGTCTGACTGTTTCTCTATGTGAGAGATTGTTATGTGAGGTGGATATTATTAGTGGAGTGAATCAGTCTGACACTAGAGTATCATAATTCCTATTGTAGTATGAGAACACTTTGCATAGTGAAATTCTCCGTGACCTTGTGAGTCTGAGAGTTTCTCTGTGTAACGGTTTCTTATATGAGGTGGATATTAGTGTATGGAGTAACCAGTCTGCCATACAGAGTATCATAATTCCTATTGTAGTATGAGAACACTTTGCATGATGGAATTCTCTGTGACCTTGTGAGTCTGAGTGTTTCTCTATGTAACGGTTTCTTATATGAGGTGGATATTAGTGTATTGGAGTAACCAGTCTACCGTACAGAGTATCATAATTCCTATTGTAGTATGACGATTTGCGTGGTGAAACTCTCTTTGATCTTATGGATTTCAGTGTTTCTCTTTGTAAAAGATTGTTATATTGAATGAATGGCATGTGTTTAACCGGTTTGACAGTTGTATGAGCTCATTGTAACGTCTTGTTTGTCAATGTTGTGTATTTGTGTTTTGCTGTGATTTAAGGCCCGCCGAGGCCATAAATATGTTGTTTTCTTACTATAAGAAATTATTGCTAGAATTGAGTAGTTGTTCAGGAGGTTACAATTGAACACAACATTCCAGCTCTAGTTCCTTATCCGTTAGTTAATAACCTTTTGATCACTGTGATTCACGACTGCTGTTTTGCGATAAATCACGTGGCTAAGAGCACTTTATTTTCATGTAAATACAAATTTTTCTTCACTGTGTAGAATCACTTCTTTAGCTAGTTGGGTTGTGTGTCTGTTTTAATTAATTTTCCCCAACCTACTTTAGTTTTCTTTTCAAATACGTTATATTCTATTTTTTTTATTTCAGTTACTCAAGACTGTTAGTAACTTGCCCTTTATCCCTTCTCTAATTAGTTGGTTTCTCTGTCTGTTTTAATTAGTTTCCCCCACCCTGCCCTTTGTTATTTACTCTTTTGTTCTTTACTATAGTTAAATTGTTGGTTCTTTCAGTATTCTGGCTTCTCTTAAGCCTGTTGATTTGTTTATATTTTTTTTTCACTTCACCCTACCTACATTCTATTATTTTAGTATTTTTTTGTAAATCTTCGTTTGTAAAATTTCATTTTTCAATTTTATGATTTCTTGTTTCTCATAACTAATACTGTACCTTATCCTTCTAGTATTATCATTTCTTTTGAGCCGGTTGTTTCTGTATCAATTAATTTGCCCCTTTTTATTTCTTTTGTCAAAATATTGTTCTCAATATTTAGTAGTATTATTATTTTCTCGTTAATCATTTTATAATATTTTAGTTTCAATTGAATTTTATTTTCACTGTATTTCATTTTTTATCTTTATCTATTATTTTATTTTGGCCTGGTTTTTGCCTGGAATGCTCTATACAAATCTGGCACCCTATTAAATGGAGTTAAACTGAGAGAGTGTTCACAGACACCAGGATGAACGCATTCACAGTAGCGTTCATCAGGCAGAAATACAGTACTTTCAGTTCACGTTCTTCCCAAAATATGAACGAGTTCAAGAACTATCATTCAATGAACAGGTTCAGGCACAACACTGTTTAGCAGTATTGCTTCTGTAACTAGTTGGTTGTCTGTCTGTTTTAATGCATTTTCAGCAACCTACCTGTTGCTATTTTAATCGTTTTGTAAATACATTATTTTTCTATTTTATTACTTCAGGTTTCACATACTGTTAGTACCTTGTCCTTTAAGTATTATTGTTTATATTAACTAGTTTGTTGTTTTTTTTCCCTATATGAATTAATGTTTACCTTTTGTTAATATTAGTTGTTTTTTTTAAATGCATAATTTTCATTTTTAAAATTTCTCGTTAATAATTATGTTGGTTTTAATTTTTATTTCATCTTATTTTAGTGTTTCATTATTATTTTTGCTTGTACATTTTTATTCTATTTAAAAAAAAAAAAAGAGGGATAAATTAACTGAATTATATGACTTGCCATCAATCCTAAAGACTTGAATTGTAACTTGAAATGTTGAATTGTCCTCTGAGGTTGTAAACACAGTAGGCGTCTCGGGCATCACTAAACAAAACCCAGTAAGTGCTCCAATGACAGTGGAATTAGGCCCCCTATATGGAGAACATGCTTTTCTAACGGCTACTGATACCCCTCTGAACTTACTGGGTCGTGATTTATTATGTCAATTCTGACTGCACCATTAATGCACCCCTTATGAGGTATATCTTGATGTACCTGATGCTAATGTTAATACTGTGTTTTCTATGCTACAACAGGTCTCCCGATCAGTGACCTATGCTTGACAGTTGCCCTCTCCTCAACTTTCTTTAAAACTTCAAACAATCTATAACCATATAACCAAACAGCCCACTTCTCCTTTCCTTTCTTGGCTGATTTCTGAAATATCTGACTCTTTGCTCTGATTTCCCTCACTCCATTGTCTAGCTCATCACGATGCAGTTCCAAATTCTGAGTATACTCAAAAAGCTGAGCAAGATGAAAGAGCAACCTCCCTCCTGCATGTTAATGATAGTGATTTCAGAAGGATGACGGTGTTCCCCATATCGCAGTAGCTACTGCTAACTAAAACGACACCTTGGAGCTGGGCAAGATGTAAAAGTTATTCCAATGTTTTAATGACAAAACATTTTGTGATACTGTAGCCAGTTACCCACTGTACAAGGTTGGCTCTTTGGGGTACATCCTGTGTGTCTCTTTTGATCCACAACCTGTTATCTTTTCAACTCTGTCACAGACAGAACCACACCTAGCCCCCCCAGCCTATTTCTCCATCCACAACCTCCTTCCATCTTCATCCCAGATCCCTCCTGCTTTGTGTTCCTCCCACCCTAATGATGTGGGACTGATTCTTTCTGCTTCTAGTGTAAAAATAAATGAATGTCAACCCAGATAAACCACTCCCAAAGAAACGCCAGTATCCCCTTAAACTTGACGCAGAACTTGGAATTGCACCTGTGATAGAGTCCCTGTTAGAACAAGGCATAATACTACCTACCTCCAGCCTCTGTAACATTCCAAACAAACAAACAAATAAGAGAAAGTTATGAGACCTCGGTGCAGTTAATTAACCCTATTTTTCCTGTAGTTACAGATCCAACCACTTTCCACTCCTCCTGTTCTGTTCATCCCAGATCCCAGTTTTTTTATTATTTTTTTTATTTCAGTCTCGCTGTAGAAACGACCTCCTCCATGGTACTGAGATCTCCACTAAACACTATTTGCCCCCACTCTGTCTCCCATGTTGTCTTCCGCTCTGAAACGCAACATTTTTCCTCCTCTAGACAGACTTGTTATGAGTTCACCCTTCTTTCCAAACCTAACCTTAGTATTGAGCGCTGATCCCCTCTTAACTCTGTTTCCCTCCTTCCTTCCCCAATTGATGGCAAGCCATATAGTTGTGAAAGCTGATCTTAGTTGATCTTTTTGCTCAACCCGTCCCGATCCACTAGACAAACCACTTGCAAAACCTGAGTTATTTTTGTCTGTAGATGGTAGCTCATACCGCTCTCCCACTGGAGCACTTGACTAGAACCTTATGAAATCTGTTTAAATTTTTCAAGATTCCTTTTATTTTTCCAGAATTTCATGCTCTCTGTTTTCATTTTCTAAATTCTGATTTCCATTTTTATTTTTCTAAATTCCATGTTTTCCCATTTAATTTTTCCCAAATTCCGTGCTCTCCGTTTTAATTTTCTAAATCCCAGTTTCTGTTTAATTTTTCTAAATTCTTTTTTTCCATTTTATTGTTTTCTCCTTAATTCCATGCTTTCTGTTTTCCATTTTTCGGACTTCTGTGTTTTCCGTTTAAATGTTTCTAAATTTTGTTTTCCGTTCTCATTTTTCAAAATTCTGTTTTCCGTTTTATTTTTGAAATTCTGTTTTCCGTTTTCATTTATAGTAATTCAGTATTTTACAATTTTTTTTTTTTTTTTTTATCAAATAGTGTGTAATCGTGTAGGTGATAGATCAAAATAAAGACATTTCTAGCAGCCCCCTGCCCCTGACCCCCGCTGTGTCTAAAATCAGCGAGTAATCCACTAGCTGCTATTCGTTTCACTTTTCAGACATGCTGGACGATGCGTTGTTCCCGTTGATTACACAACGTTTAAACACCTCCCCCCCCCCCCATTTCCCTTTTCTTTCAGCTTAGATATGGTAACAAACTCTTATAATGTTCGAGAAAACATTGACATTTTGACAAATTCCACGAAATTCCACGTTTTACAGGTATTCTTGTCAGATTCTGCGTTTTAGTCTATGTGCATTGTGGGAATCAGAGAGCCCTACACTTGACTCAGGTTATGCAATTGGTCCCCTATTTGAGATCCTAGAATCTCACCCACCCCCCATGCTCAGCCCCACAAGCTGAGTTCTTTGCTTTAACGTGGCTACGTTACAAGCTGCCCCCGACACCTCTGAGCGCTCTGCCTGGTTGTGTTGTTTTACGAATTGTGGAGCTCCTGCGACGGCCGCGCATTAGCCACACATTTCCTGCTTCCTCAACTTCTTTGTGCGACACATAGTGTGACTCACAGGAGCAAATGGGGAATGGTTGCTGTAATAAGCAGATTTACGTTGCTCCTGTTACGTCCCTATATTCAAACAATTTTGTCGACAAAAACCAAGAAGAGCATTCCCCCCCGTGAGGACTCCTTTGTAAATATGCTGACTGACTTTGTACAAAGTCATATGTTCACGTGTTATTGTTATTGTTTTGTTGTTTTTAATCATATGTTTTCAACATAGACTGAAGTTTTTGCAAACAGAAAAGCAGACACCACAACAGTGACTACTCTGCTCCTCAGAGACATTGTCTGCCTGTTTGGGATCCCCCGCTGCATTAACAGCGGCGACGACACCCATTTCAACTCCTCTATCACACGAGAACTCTGCAAGGAACTGTGTTCTTCTGTCTAAGCTCTGCACTAACAGGTGATCGCAGCCCACACGCCTCCCACTGACGGGAACTATCACAACCTTCAGCCTGGTGATTTCAACCCTGAAGCAGTTCAAGCAAAGGAACACTCTCCAGCCCAGGTGGACCGGCCCATCTCAAATACTGCTGACCAACAACACTGTCATGAAGTGTGTCACACCCCACATGGATCCACTCTTCACACCAGTGAAGATCAACAGCCCAGCAGGATGCCAACATGGACCAGTGAAGATCAACAGCCCAGCAGGAGAACAACCTGGAACGTTGCTGTTCTGACCAGATGCTGATGACTGACGCCAATGTTGCTGCTCGTGACCGGATTATTGTTCCTGTGGCTCCTTTGCAGTACCAGTATTAAGCAATGGGGACAGAAGGTTGCTTCGGAAGATCTCCTTCTTAATACTGCAGCTATGGAGCCACCAGAAAGAAGCATATCAGAGATAGCTCATCCCTCCTCGACTGCAGTCTCCAGCCTTCGTCAGAAACGGGAAACTGGACCAAATACAATCTCCACACACGACCAAATTATTTCTACAAAAACTTATATCAACCTGCCTAGAATGATAGCTGACCAAAGCTCCAATTCTAACCATAACGGTTACACATGTGGATTCATCCCACATAAATACCGATGAACTCTTCCCACTGATGACTCTGCCCATTTCCGAATGTGACACGTGCCATATACTTCACCAGAATACACACACATCTCACACCCATGAACTTTCTCCAGTTTTCACCTGAAATTAGAACTTTATCCTGCAAAATATCCATAAATAAGTGTCAGGCGTGCATGGATGCCCCTGCTACCATCCCTCTTAGTGTAGTTCCAAGACCATTATAATTGTGTATTAAAAGGCACCGGAAGTGGACATGACATAAATTTCATATTGTCACTTTGTGCTTTCCTCCGTGACCAAGGACTTTAATAATTTGGACTTCAACCTCTTCTACGCCTCCTGCCTACAGCTTTAGACTATCTTTTAGCATCCCAGGGTGGTACTTGTGCAGTGATTGGTGTTGGATGTTGTACTTATGTGCCAGATTATAATGCTAGCCTTTCTGATGTCATTGCACATGTTAAACACATTGCTGATAAAGTGCACACCAGCGATATTAGTAGCCCTTTTGAATGGTTGGAAACACTCATTGGCCGTTGGGGTACAAATATAGTTCAATATGTTTTTGTTGGTTTAATCTGTTTTATAGTTTTTGTTGTTATGTTGGAATAATCTGTTTTTTTTATTAGCCCTTATTATTTTTTCTTGTATCAGAGCAATGTGTAAAATTATTACAGCTAAGGTGACTACTAAAATGATGATTCAATGAACTACTCACGACGTTCCTAAAGAATTATTTCATGATGGTTTCGACAAATTGTGTAGAATTGATGTATTGTCATTTTCTAACTTCGCTTGATTACATTTTCTTGTGTATTTAGTGTTGTCCTATAGGACAAAATGGGGAATTGTAGAAGAAATTGTGTTACCTTAGAATTCTTATTTGGTTTTGGTATAATGTTCCTTTCTCTCTAAACATCAAATGTCCTGCTGAGCTGCATTCATTGTATGTAAGCCTTGTCATGTTGATGAAAAGAACCTCTGGTCTGTCCCCCTTCCTGGACCGTCCCCGAAACACCTTCACCTCACATACTTGATCAAGGCCTTCATGAATGGCCCCTGTTGTGACACTATGTAGAAAGAACCCAGCTGTTCCGAGGGAAGTCACACCTTTATGTTGTCTCAGAAAGTCTCTTCCCCTCAGTGAGACAAGTATTGAATCTATGTAAATCCACTGTTTAGACCTGCCCCTTTGGTTCTGTATAAGTTGTCTCTTGCCTCACATCATTGGAGATTGGGCTGTGTGGCAACCGCGACATTGTCTTTTCTCCACTGTCAGTGATTAAACCTCATTTGAACCAGCCACTGAATTGGACCTGAAGAGTTTTCTTCCACAGTTGCTAAAACGCATGTTACCTGCAAATAACAGGTTAAAAGCCTCTTTCCTGTGTGAAACAGCTATTAAAGCCTTTTCCCCACATTAAACTTGTAAAACCATTGTTTTGCACTTATTTGATGTTTAGACGCCATTTTGTGTTCAAAGACACTGGATTCACACTGAAACGAAAGAGTATCCACTCCAGAGTGCTTTTATGACTTAAATGTGTTGATATCGGTGGGACATTGAAGAATGCAGCTTATTTGACAACTGACATTGCAATAGTTGCAAAAACGCATGTTACCTGCAAATAACAGGTTAAAAGCCTCTTTCCTGTGTGAAACAGCTATTATAGCCCCCCATTAAACTTGTAAAACCATTGTTTTGCACTTATTTGATGTTTAGACGCCATTTTGTGTTCAAAGACACTGGATTCACACTGAAACGAAAGAGTATCCACTCCAGAGTGCTTTTATGACTTAAATGTGTTGATATCGGTGGGACATTGAAGAATGCAGCTTATTTGACAACTGACATTGCAATAGTTGCAAAAACGCATGTTACCTGCAAATAACAGGTTAAAAGCCTCTTTCCTGTGTGAAACAGCTATTATAGCCCCCCATTAAACTTGTAAAACCATTGTTTTGCACTTATTTGATGTTTAGACGCCATTTTGTGTTCAAAGACACTGGATTCACACTGAATAGAAAGAGTATCCACGCCAGAGTGCTTTTATGACTTAAATGTGTTGATATCGGTGGGACATTGAAGAATGCAGCTTATTTGACAACTGACACTGCAATAGTTGCTAAAACGCATGTTACCTGCAAATAACAGGTTAAAAGCCTCTTTCCTGTGTGAAACAGCTATTACAGTCTTTTCCCTACATTAAACTTGTAAAACCATTGTTTTGCACTTATTTGATGTTTTGACGCCATTTTGTGTTCAAATACACTGGATTCACACTGAAACGAAAGAGTATCCACTCCATAGTGCTTTTATGACTTAAATGTGTTGATATAGGTGCAACATCAAAGAATGCAGATTATTTGACAACTGACACTGCAATAGTTGCTAAAACGCATGTTACCTGCAAATAACAGGTTAAAAGCCTCTTTCCTGTGTGAAACAGCTATTAAAGCCTTTTCCCCACATTAAACTTGTAAAACCATTGTTTTGCACTTATCTGATGTTTAGACGCCATTTTGTGTTCAAAGACACTGGATTCACACTGAAACGAAAGGGTATCCACTCCATAGTGCTTTTATCACTTAAATGTGTTGATATCGGTGGGACATTGAAGAATGCAGCTTATTTGACAACTGACACTGCAATAGTTGCTAAAACGCATGTTACCTGCAAATAACAGGTTAAAAGCCTCTTTCCTTTGTGAAACAGCTATTAAAGCTTTTTCCGCACATAAACTTGTAAAACCATTGTTTTGCACTTATTTGATGTTTAGACGCCATTTTGTGTTCAAAGACACTGGATTCACACTGAAACGAAAGAGTATCCACTCCAGAGTGCTTTTATGACTTAAATGTGTTGATATCGGTGGGACATTGAAGAATGCAGCTTATTTGACAACTGACATTGCAATAGTTGCAAAAACGCATGTTACCTGCAAATAACAGGTTAAAAGCCTCTTTCCTGTGTGAAACAGCTATTATAGCCCCCCATTAAACTTGTAAAACCATTGTTTTGCACTTATTTGATGTTTAGACGCCATTTTGTGTTCAAAGACACTGGATTCACACTGAATAGAAAGAGTATCCACGCCAGAGTGCTTTTATGACTTAAATGTGTTGATATCGGTGGGACATTGAAGAATGCAGCTTATTTGACAACTGACACTGCAATAGTTGCTAAAACGCATGTTACCTGCAAATAACAGGTTAAAAGCCTCTTTCCTGTGTGAAACAGCTATTACAGTCTTTTCCCTACATTAAACTTGTAAAACCATTGTTTTGCACTTA
>JARXKY010000046.1:0-36886 GCA_029853015.1 Chelidonichthys spinosus
GTGCGAGCAGGGCCGGTTTTTGCTATGGGCAATGTGGGCGACCGCCCAGGGCGCAATCTATGTGAGGGCGCACGAGCGAGCGCCCTCACATAGATAAAAAATGTATATTTAAAAAAATAAAAAATGAATAAAAAAATAAAAAATAAATAAAAAAAACTGTCGCCATATCTCTATACTACCGCCGCTCATTTCCATGTCAAAGTTGGTGGAGTGGGCACTTGGGCGCCCTCACGTCAACTTGCTGCTGAGAGTCAGAGTCATACAGGTTATGTGTGTGTGTGTGTCAGAAGAGGCAAGAGGGAGGGGGGCGGGGGATAGACTGATCCTAGGCCACCACACAACACAAACTGCTGCCAAATAAATTGTATTTCATTCCTAAAATTAACATAGACCCATATACAATCACACCGGCCGCGGAAGCGCCGCGAATAGGCGCGGCCGCCCCGCGCCGTGAAGCGATCGTTTCGGCGTCTGCTCTATTTTTTGCGCGTGCCGCGAGCGATCGTGTCAATTCTGGCAGGAAATCACACAAAGAAACACGAGACAATCCGGTCAATTTTCAAAATTAAAGCAATTTTCAAAATAAAATACCGCAATTGACAAATGCGATATTTAACTCGCACTGGGAAACAGGAAGAGAAAATACATTTAATAAATGTGAAGAGTAGATAAACAAATATGTGTATTTCAACTGTATATCTACACTGTCTACTACACTCTCTCTGTCTGTCTGTGTGTGTGTCTCTCTCTCTCTCTCTCTCTCTCTCTCTCTCTCTCTCTCTTTCTCTGAACGGATAAATAGAAGAAGTGTACAAACATTTTGGTTACAGAAACATGGCATATTTATTTAATGAGGTTATGATAAAAAAATAGCTCTGAATGAACAACAGATGAGCAGAAGCGCTTGTCGACCGTCGCAGAGAATTACCGTCTGGTCTGAACAGGGGGGCAGGGGGGGTCCATTTGTGTGTATGTGTCTGTGGGGGGGTGTATGTTGGGGGGGGGGCGCTGGAGGTGAGGTTCGCCCAGAGCGTCATGAAACCTAGGACCGCCACTGAGTGCGAGTACAAATGTTCCGCGCCCAGGCATGGCACGCTTGGTGGCAGTGGATCAGTTGAGAGAAGTGGGTTTTTGTAAAGCATGGATGCACATGTACGAATACGAGCATGCACACGTGTACGAGCGCGTGCATTGGCGGTGTTCCTGATGTCTATTTATATATGACTTTTCCCCGCAATGGACATTTAAAAAGATGCTGCCAAACGGTTCGTGGTGGTCTGATGTGGAGGTGGAGGATATCTGCTGTAGCACTGTATAAGTAATTTTTTTCCAGTCCAACACACCTGTTTGTTGTAATTGAGGAAGAACTTACCATTTAGAGCACGGTTTCCACCGAACTTTGACCTCTTCTCTTCCCTGAAAGGCATGACATTAGGAAAAAATGATGAAGAACTAACTGAAGTAGTTATGAGGGAAACAAGCATTTCTGATAGAGACAGTTCTTAAATATATCTGTACTATGAAATGCTTAATATATTTGATAATTCATCCATTTCCAAAAACCACCTATGACAGCAAAGCTGAAAAAACGTGCCCGACGGTGTTGGTGGAGACAGCTGCATAGATTAACACGAGAGTGTTTGTCTGTGAGTAAAAAAAACACATCTGAAACGTGTTTGGTCTATACAGGCAGTTTCCTGTTTACTGTGCGGTCAGTTGTGTCTACCTGCTCTGTAGGAGTCAAACATTGAAAGCATAGACCTGAACATAAGTAGAATAGGTCATCTTTCAATTATTTCTATTCTTTCAAGCCTTGTCTTATGCCTGAGTGTCTGTCTATCTGGTGCAACCGACCCGAGGACAGAAAGGCTCTGCAGTGGGTGATTAAAACGTTCCAGAACATCATCAGGTACCATCTACAGACCATCAGTGTTATCAGTGAAGTAAGATGTCTGCGCAGAGCCGAAAGGATACCAAATGACAATAGCCACAGAGTGTTCATACTGCTGCCATCTTGAAGAAGATACACAAGTACTCGCTGCTGTACCACCAGAGTACAGAGCAGATTCTCTCGTTACACAAGGAGATTCCTCAATCCATCCTCAACACTACACTAGGGATGACCACAAATACTCAAGTATTCTATGATTCAGTAAAATTGTCACACAAATATGAGAATGATACATCACCTATTGTGGTATATACTGTATATCAACCTCTTAATATTATTGTTAATAAAACGCTTTTCATCAATCTCCTTAAAGTGTAAGACCGGTGAAAATGGACCCCATAGTCTTTTTCGCCATGAAAAAACATCAAATAAGCCATCCAGACATTTTTTTTCAGTGATCACCCATGTATCGAGAAAGCCTCGAAAGACGCTACCAGCCCCATAGCGCTAACACTGATTAGATTGGGGCGATGCGCCTAACGCATCCACAACAGCATATTCTAACCACTAATATTGCTCAAAATAGCACCAAACCTCTTCAGTATCATGATAAGGGTCCTTACACATAAAACCAACACCAACAACGTAGTTGCACAGCTGCACAGCTGCAGGTATACGTCTTTAAAAGTTTAGACATGGGGGTAGAGGGTTCCAGGAGGGCCACAACAAAGGAAGCAGTGTTTATAACCTATTGTGGTTTATAACCACATTATCTTGTGTCATCGCAACGCGCATAATTCTGTACCAGGGGCAGTCCTCGGTCTCCAGCCGCCCAACAGTGCTCAGCCGTGATGCCTTGCCCAACAACACCTTCCACAAGCTACTTTCCAGAGTGGATCATGGCACAGCACTGCCGAAAACTGGAGTCACAGGCCGCCCTATCCATATAAAAACAATTGGACAGCCAGCGCATTATCACGAGTATTACCGCTGATCATATGTAGAGGCCTTGATTTTGCAATTAAATATCGTCATGATTTGACAATCAGTTGACTATAGGAAAGACATGACGAATTAGATTTGACTAGGTAAATTCTTAGTCGGGGACAGCTCATCACTACACCATTATTTTTTCGTGTTTTGAAACATCAAAGGACTACAATTTGTGTTTTCTAATATAATCCTCATATAACACTGTGCTGAAGAATGAACAATAAATTGATTGTGAACCTTAAATGTCTTTGTATTTTACTAGAAAAACTAAGAGAAAGAAAGGAGAACATACTTACATTCAAAACTCTTCGGTCAAGAAGCTCTTCAAAAAAGAAAAGCTTCTGGGTCCTGTGTTTTCTGCATTCTAAAGAAAGAAAGTAGAGTACACAGTGACCTGTGTGCCAATTTCTGTGACCCTACGTGCATCCTAAGCCATTTTGACATTTTGTCCTCTGGAATAAACAAACTTGAATAAAACAGCGAAACACAATAACACAGTTTAACGTTAAACGTTGATGATGCGGATTATGTAGTGTAGCTAGTCTCACTGGCATTAATTCTGTTTTGTAACAATATTCAGGGACAAGCCTTGCACACAACTGCATGGAGTAAAATGGGAGAGTTTGCTGTTGCATGGCAAAACCCTTATTTCACTATAGATGCGCACACATACCAAATATGCATATTTTATTAAAAATATGTTGGGATAGGAAATCCCAAATACTTTCCCTGTATTTTGGTAATATTGAAGATGTCGTGATGAGAGAAGATATATATTTAACAATATTTTTATAAAGGAAGCTGTGAACAAAACTGGCTTAATGTAAATGTCATGTATATGTGATATCAGACATACTATTTATATATATATATAAATTACAAATTAATCGCATTTTTTGGCACATTTTTTTTTCTTCTAAATGTACCTTAATGTATTTTTTTCATATTCTTAATACTTTTAACAACATAAGGGCAAATATACTTGATTTATGAAAATGTTTATTTAACACTTCAAATATCCCCTTACCAAAACATGGGATCAAAACAGGGTTATAAGAATATATCACAAACAGTTAAAGTGAACATGTCACAGGAGAGAGTGTAACAGGAGATAAGTACAGTTAGGATATAAGTGCATTGGCTTGCAAGTCATATCTCAGACTGGACGTACTTCTATGGTAGCTCATTTCATACCCACAGTACACGCAGAAGACTTTGGTCTTATCGACTGAACCATCTGGCAGGCTTTTGAAGGTGAATTTGCCGTTCACAAATCGCCCCTGTGGACACGCACCTTCAAGGTACATGTCCACAGGGGCGATTTTAAACGCGTGTGGACGCGCCGCTTCCCAGTATTCCACGCTTTCTGGGCTGCCACTAGAGGATGATTGACAGGCGCTCTCCTTCAAACAACACATTTTTGCGAGCGTTCCCGAGGCGGCGAGTTGAGCCCGGCGTCTCTTATTAGCATAAAGTAGATTCGACTTCAACTTTAGGCAAATGAGGAGTGGCCAACTCGCGCGCCGTCTCTCGACATTCGCCGCGACGCTACCAGAATGCATTGCACGGCTTGACAATGAATGGGACGCGGGGAAACACCGCTGCCTGTGGACAAGCACCTTCCCTCTGGATCAAGACCACAGGTGCCACCGACGGCCATAAATCATACAATGCGCGTTTTTTTTATTTTTTTTAAATACCGAGCGTTAATCGCGCGTTAAAAAAAGAGGAGGTGAAGGTTGGGGGGGTGGCAGGCAGAGAGGAGGTGGAGGTTGGGGGGGGAGGAGGAGAGGAGGTGAAGTTTGGGGTGGGGGGTGAAGAACGAATTCCTCTTCCGGTCCTGGTCCTGGCCCGGCTCCAGACTGGTCCATGGGAGGGGCTGGTACGTCTGACAGTGGCCCAGGTACAACTGGTGATGTCCCAGCTACTTGTGGAAGAAGCAACTCTGCAAATATTGCAAATAAATATTGAAATAAATTAATTTATTAATTCAAAGGAAAAATAACATTAATCAAAGCTGGAAGCAGCATGGCTGGCGGGACGCTGGCAGACCCAACCATACATTCCCACAACCAGATGCGTTTACAGTTTTGTGCATCCTAAAGGCCTCAAACATGTGTTCATAAAAACAAAATGAATGCACTAAATTTAAGATGGCCAACTTTCTGCGAAAAAAATAAGTATAAATGTACATGTGCTCTTTAAGATGAGAGCTATGATCCCACCAAATTTCATGAACATCAAGAAAACTTTATCCCAACCATGGCGTGCGTTTGGGAGCCCACTGGCCATACCCGACCCCAATGACTTTTGAACTTTGCAATTTTCGCCACTTCTGACCTGTGTGCCAATTTCTGTGACACTAGGTGCATCCTAAGCCCCTCAAAACTGCGATGGCGCAGTAGAAAAATAATAATTTCATCAAAAACAATAGGTTTCCTTGCATTTTCAGTTTCAGTGCCATTTCGGCCGTTTCGGCCCCTGGCACTTTCATGCTCGGGCCCTAATTAGTTTGAAGACTTTAGGGCTTTTGAAAGGGTTCTTGAGGGTTTTTGAAATCAAAACAACATGTGAGGCTAGACAGACATTTGAGCTCATTATGAACTAGGATGGTCTTACTTCTCAGGAGGTGCTCGTACAGCTTCCCCATTTTTTTTTTAATTTCACGGATAACTCGATCTTCGGAGATATGGTGGATCATATCAGCATTCATGTCCCCCTTTCGTCCACGGTGTCCAATAAAGAGCAGGGGGCAGTAGCCGAGAGCATTAAGTTTAGAAACCTGCAAGATATAGGGAGAAGAAAAAGTATATGGAATTACAAAGTGACTTGACAAATAAGTATAACAGGAGTTTAAGCAGTGTTTCCACTACCATTGGCATACCATTTTTATTCATAGAACATATTTTTGGAACAGGTGTTGGCCAAATTAAATGCAAACATTTAGGAAATAAAGAAAACAATATGGGCCTACATAGCTTGCGAGTTATACACAGTATAAGATATAGGCTAGGACATCAGGCATCTTACTGCAAAGACGTAAGCCAATTTCACCATTGACTACAATGATAAAAAAAAAAACATGATTTGTTACAGGCCTAATAGTTTCACATTCACTAAAAGCAGGACTAATTTATAAAAAATTATCATCATGTAAATATGTAAGACGAGGCCAAACGACTCGTTACATTGAAGGGATTAAAACTTACAGATGTCTGGGCAGATTTTTACGTCCGGTGTGTGTTTTTGTTTTTCTTAACAGTTGATGCCCAACTATTAAGATCTTGATCCTCCTGAAGAGGGCAGACGCAATTTATGCAGGTCTTCCTCTTCAAAGGATTTGGGGCCTGGCAGGAAGGGCACGGCCTTGTTTTGGGCTTTGTCATTCTGCAAATGATAGTGAAAAGTTTGCTGTCAGTTCATTACAGTATCAAATACATAAATATGGTACGTTGTTTCATTCATATTTTATGGGCCATTGCAATTAGAGTGATAGACGCTATAATATGCAGCTATAATATGCAGTCAATACTTTTTGTTTATTTTATTGATGCAAATATACATTCAAAGGGCTGCCAGTGGGAGGGCAGCAATGGTATCCCTACTTGTGACCCCTAGGTGGCGCAATGTTTTGCAATTTAATGTTGAACATGAAGAAGTGCATGTGCTCCTCCTTTTTTATGTTATTAAACGCATTTATACTTAATAGATATAGAACCGTCGAGACTTGGCTTAATATGGTCAATATGTATAATAAAAGGAAGAGAATCCCACATTTTTTGAGAGTTGATTCCAATTGTACGGAGCCCCCCTGTGACATTGGATAAAAAAAAAATAACGCGTGGCCACGTATTACTATCTCGTGGCCACGAAATAATAACGCGTGGCCACGAGATAGTAATGCGTGGCCACGCAATATTATTTTTTTTATCCAATGTCACCAGGGGGGCTCCGTACTAGATTGAACTAAAAGCTCATTTGGGCAACAACACGGTTACTACATTTTACTAGGAATCGTAGGCTATAGGCCTACTAGTATTAACCTAGCTAGCTATGCGATAAACTTTTACATGAACACATTTTGCAAAAAAATAAAATAGAACAGCATCTCCTTTTTGGAGATTTTTCATTTTTGTTAGGCTATTTGTGTCGATATTAAAATGAACATGACAGTTTACTACAACTTACCTTGGTCTGGTGCATGGACGTAGACTGGGTCGGTAGATCCGGTAGGCTACGTATCAGTCCAGAGTTCCGAAGAGTCACGACCGGCCCCGAATAGTCCCGACATGAGTCACGTCTACCATGACGCGCACGGCGGTGTTTGGTGTTTTGCGACCCCAACGAAGCCTTCAAGGCAACGCAAGGTGTATTCAGTTGATGGTGATGCTGTTAAGGTTAAGGAGGGCGGGGTTTGCCTTCCATGCAGCGCTGCCTTGAAGGCCGCATTGGGGCGTGAGAGATGTAACAGCAACTGAATAAAATAATAAAATAAAAAAGCTGAATCTAAATGTTGATGTCTTGAGACACTAGTTTAATTATTTATCAGATTTATTCACATTACACTCACACTTTTTATTAATAAAAAATTAAATCAAGTGGAACAAATTCTGTCTTGTGTGTTATCCTGTTCTGTGGGGAACTCTTTAATTGTATTATATAGGCTTTGTGACTTGGCTCTTTTTATTATTTTTAGGATCATTATTTTTTATTTATTTTATTTAAGTTTTGTTTAACGAATTGAAGGGGAAACGCGGAAACAGATGCACATGGCCCATTCGTCTTGTGTAATTAACAAGGATACACTGCTGTGTTAGTTGCTAGAAACGTCACAGGTATTATTGTAAAATCATCGTTAGTGTAAAAACCTAAAATAAATGACAGTACTTCCGGGTAACAGGTCCTCCCTATCGGACAGGTGCTCACGGCGTCCCTAGCAACCCGACGTCATTGAAACAGCTGTCTGGCCATAAAATCTTCCAAACAAGTATCCAATAGGACGGATGCTCACATCGTCTATTAGAGCCGTGGTCGGGTTAATACAGGAGTGAATTGGTTGCTGCAGCAGCCACTCTAACATCAAATTTCGCCGCTGTCGGCATTACATTGTAGTGAAGCAGCCGTTCTGAACGTCAAATATCGACGGGAAAGCAGCCGCTCTGAACGTCAAATATTGCCGCTGACGGCATTACATTGTAGTGAAGCAGCCGCTCTGGACGTCAAATAGCGACGGGAAAGCAGCCGCTGTAACGTCAAATATCGCCGCTGACGGCATTACATTGCAGTGCAGCAGCCGCTCTGGACGTCAAATATCGACGGGGACGGCATTACATTGTAGTGAATTGAACCCCATCTCCGTCTGCAGACGACGTCAAAGGGTACTTTTTCCGTCAGTGACTGAAGCTAAAGGGCCCTTGCCGTCAGTCGCTATTTGACGTTCTGGGAGTGAGACTGTGTTGGACATTGAAGAATGCAGCTTATTTGACAACTGACACTGCAATAGTGGCTAAAACGCAAGTTAGCTGCAAATAACAGCCTAAAAGTCTCTTAAAAAGCTATTACAGCCTTTTCCCCACGTTAAACTTGTAAAACCATTGTTTTGCACTTATTTGATGTTTAGACGCCATTTTGTGTTCAAAGACACTGGATTCACACTGAAACGAAAGAGTATCCACTCCAGAGTGCTTTTATGACTTAAATGTGTTGATATCGGTGGGACATTGAAGAATGCAGCTTATTTGACAACTGACACTGCAATAGTTGCTAAAACGCATGTTACCTGCAAATAACAGGTTAAAAGCCTCTTTCCAGCGTGAAACAACTATTACAGCCTTTTCCCCACATTAAACTTGTAAAGGCATTGTTTTACAAAGACTATCCACTCCAGAGAGCTTTTATGACTTAAACGTGTTGCTATCGGTGGGACATTGAAGAATGCAGCTTATTTGACTACTGACACTGCAATAGTGGCTAAAACGCATGTTACCTGCAAATAACTGCTTAAAAGTCTCTTTCCAGCGTGAAACAACGATTACAGTCTTTTCCCACATTAAACTTGTAAAACCATTGTTTTGCACTTATTTAATGTTTAAACGTCATTTTGTGTTCAAACACACTGGATTCACATTGAAACGAAAGAATATCAACTCCAGTGTGGTTTTATGACTTAAATGTGTTGAAACAGCTATTACAGTCTTTTCCCCACATTAAACTTGTAAAACCATTGTTTTGCACTTATTTGATGTTTAGACGCCATTTTGTGTTCAAAGACATAGGATTCACATTGAAACGAAAGAATATCCACTCCAGAGAGCTTTTATGACTTAAATGTGTTGCTATCGGTGGGACATTGAAGAATGCAGCATATTTGACAACTGACACTGCAATAGTGGCTAAAACGCATGTTACCTGCAAATAACTGCTTAAAAGTCTCTTTCCAGCGTGAAACAACTATTACAGCCTTTTCCCCACATTAAACTTGTAAAACCATTGTTTTACAAAGAATATCCACTCCAGAGAGCTTTTATGACTTAAATGTATTGATATCGGTTGGACATTGAATAATGCAGCTTATTTGACAACTGACACTGCAATAGTGGCTAAAACGCATGTTACCTGCAAATAACAGCTTACAAGCCTCTTTCCTGCGTGAAACAGCTATTACAGCCTTTTCCCCACGTTAAACTTGTAAAACCATTGTTTTGCACTTATTTAATGTTTAAACGTCATTTTGTGTTCAAACACACTGGATTCACATTGAAACGAAAGAATATCAACTCCAGTGTGGTTTTATGACTTAAATGTGTTGAAACAGCTATTACAGTCTTTTCCCCACATTAAACTTGTAAAACCATTGTTTTGCACTTATTTGATGTTTAGACGCCATTTTGTGTTCAAAGACATAGGATTCACATTGAAACAAAAGAATATCCACTCCAGAGAGCTTTTATGACTTAAATGTGTTGCTATCGGTGGGACATTGAAGAATGCAGCATATTTGACAACTGACACTGCAATAGTGGCTAAAACGCATGTTACCTGCAAATAACTGCTTAAAAGTCTCTTTCCAGCGTGAAACAACTATTACAGCCTTTTCCCCACATTAAACTTGTAAAAACCATTGTTTTACAAAGAATATCCACTCCAGAGAGCTTTTATGACTTAAATGTATTGATATCGGTTGGACATTGAATAATGCAGCTTATTTGACAACTGACACTGCAATAGTGGCTAAAACGCATGTTACCTGCAAATAACAGCTTAAAAAGCCTCTTTCCTGCGTGAAACAGCTATTACAGCCTTTTCCCCACGTTAAACTTGTAAAACCATTGTTTTGCACTTATTTAATGTTTAAACGTCATTTTGTGTTCAAACACACTGGATTCACATTGAAACGAAAGAATATCAACTCCAGTGTGGTTTTATGACTTAAATGTGTTGAAACAGCTATTACAGTCTTTTCCCCACATTAAACTTGTAAAACCATTGTTTTGCACTTATTTGATGTTTAGACGCCATTTTGTGTTCAAAGACACTGGATTCACATTGAAACGAATGAATATCCACTCCAGAGAGTTTTTATGACTTAAATGTGTTGCTATCGGTGGGACATTGAAGAATGCAGCATATTTGACAACTGACACTGCAATAGTGGCTAAACCGCATGTTACCTGCAAATAACAGCTTAAAAGCCTCTTTCCTGCGTGAAACAGCTATTACAGCCTTTTCCCCACGTTAAACTTGTAAAACCATTGTTTTGCACTTATTTGATGTTTAGACGCCATTTTGTGTTCAAAGACACTGGATTCACACTGAAACGAAAGAGTATCCACTCCAGAGTGCTTTTATGACTTAAATGTGTTGATATCGGTGGGACATTGAAGAATGCATTTTATTTGACAACTGACACTGCAATAGTGGCTTAAACGCATGTTACCTGCAAATAACTGCTTAAAAGTCTCTTTCCAGCGTGAAACAACTATTACAGCCTTTTCCCCACATTAAACTTGTAAAACCATTGTTTTACAAAGACTATCCACTCCAGAGAGCTTTTATGACTTAAATGTGTTGATATCGGTTGGACATTGAAGAAAGCAGCTTATTTGACAACTGACACTGCAAGAGTTGCTAAAACGCATGTTACCTGCAAATAACAGGTTAAAAGCCTCTTTCCAGCGTGAAACAACTATTACAGCCTTTTCCCCACATTAAACTTGTAAAAGCATTGTTTTGCACTTATTTGATGTTTAGACGCCATTTTGTGTTCAAAGACACTGGATTCACATTGAAACGAAAGAATATCCACTCCAGAGAGCTTTTATGACTTAAATGTGTTGCTATCGGTGGGACATTGAAGAATGCAGCATATTTGACAACTGACACTGCAATAGTGGCTAAAACGCATGTTACCTGCAAATAACTGCTTAAAAGTCTCTTTCCAGCGTGAAACAACTATTACAGCCTTTTCCCCACATTAAACTTGTAAAACCATTGTTTTACAAAGAATATCCACTCCAGAGAGCTTTTATGACTTAAATGTATTGATATCGGTTGGACATTGAATAATGCAGCTTATTTGACAACTGACACTGCAATAGTGGCTAAAACGCATGTTACCTGCAAATAACAGCTTGAAAGCCTCTTTCCTGCGTGAAACAGCTATTACAGCCTTTTACCCACGTTAAACTTGTAAAACCATTGTTTTACACTTATTTAATGTTTAAACGTCATTTTGTGTTCAAACACACTGGATTCACATTGAAACGAAAGAATATCAACTCCAGTGTGGTTTTATGACTTAAATGTGTTGAAACAGCTATTACAGTCTTTTCCCCACATTAAACTTGTAAAACCATTGTTTTGCACTTAGTTGATGTTTAGACGCCATTTTGTGTTCAAAGACACTGGATTCACACTGAAACGAAAGAGTATCCACTCCAGAGTGCTTTTATGACTTAAATGTGTTGATATCGGTGGGACATTGAAGAATGCAGCTTATTTGACAACTGACACTGCAAGAGTTGCTAAAACGCATGTTACCTGCAAATAACAGGTTAAAAGCCTCTCTCCAGCGTGAAACAACTATTACAGCCTTTTCCCCACATTAAACTTGTAAAAGCATTGTTTTACAAAGACTATCCACTCCAGAGAGCTTTTATGACTTAAATGTATTGATATCGGTTGGACATTGAATAATGCAGCTTATTTGACAACTGACACTGCAATAGTGGCTAAAACGCATGTTACCTGCAAATAACAGCTTGAAAGCCTCTTTCCTGCGTGAAACAGCTATTACAGCCTTTTCCCCACGTTAAACTTGTAAAACCATTGTTTTGCACTTATTTGATGTTTAGACGCCATTTTGTGTTCAAAGACACTGGATTCACACTGAAACGAAAGAGTATCCACTCCAGAGTGCTTTTATGACTTAAATGTGTTGATATCGGTGGGACATTGAAGAATGCATCTTATTTGACAACTGACACTGCAAGAGTTGCTAAAACGCATGTTACCTGCAAATAACAGGTTAAAAGCCTCTTTCCAGCGTGAAACAACTATTACAGCCTTTTCCCCACATTAAACTTGTAAAAGCATTGTTTTACAAACACTATCCACTCCAGAGAGCTTTTATGACTTAAATGTGTTGATATCGGTTGGACATTGAAGAAAGCAGCTTATTTGACAACTGACACTGCAATAGTGGCTTAAACGCATGTTACCTGCAAATAACTGCTTAAAAGTCTCTTTCAAGCGTGAAACAGCTATTACAGTCTTTTCCCCACATTAAACTTGTAAAACCATTGTTTTGCACTTATTTAATGTTTAAACGTCATTTTGTGTTCAAACACACTGGATTCACATTGAAACGAAAGAATATCAACTCCAGTGTGGTTTTATGACTTAAATGTGTTGAAACAGCTATTACAGTCTTTTCCCCACATTAAACTTGTAAAACCATTGTTTTGCACTTATTTGATGTTTAGACGCCATTTTGTGTTCAAAGACACTGGATTCACACTGAAACGAAAGAATATCCACTCCAAAGTGCTTTTATGACTTAAATGTGTTGATATCGGAGGGACATTAAAGGATGCAGCTTATTTGACAACTGACACTGCAATAGTGGCTAAACCGCATGTTACCTGCAAATAACAGCTTAAAAGCCTCTTTCCTGCGTGAAACAGCTATTACAGCCTTTTCCCCACATTAAACTTGTAAAACCATTGTTTTGCACTTATTTGATGTTTAGACGCCATTTTGTGTTCAAAGACACTGGATTCACACTGAAACGAAAGAGTATCCACTCCAGAGTGCTTTTATGACTTAAATGTGTTGATATCGGTGGGACATTGAAGAATGCAGCTTATTTGACAACTGACACTGCAAGAGTTGCTAAAACGCATGTTACCTGCAAATAACAGGTTAAAAGCCTCTTTCCAGCGTGAAACAACTATTACAGCCTTTTCCCCACATTAAACTTGTAAAAGCATTGTTTTACAAAGACTATCCACTCCAGAGAGCTTTTATGACTTAAATGTGTTGATATCGGTTGGACATTGAAGAATGCAGCTTATTTGAGAACTGACACTGCAATAGTGGCTTAAACGCATGTTACCTGCAAATAACTGCTTAAAAGTCTCTTTCCAGCGTGAAACAGCTATTACAGTCTTTTCCCCACATTAAACTTGTAAAACCATTGTTTTGCACTTATTTGATGTTTAGACGCCATTTTGTGTTCAAAGACACTGGATTCACATTGAAACGAAAGAATATCCACTCCAGAGAGCTTTTATGACTTAAATGTGTTGCTATCGGTGGGACATTGAAGAATGCAGCATATTTGACAACTGACACTGCAATAGTGGCTAAAACGCATGTTACCTGCAAATAACTGCTTAAAAGTCTCTTTCCAGCGTGAAACAACTATTACAGCCTTTTCCCCACATTAAAGTTGTAAAACCATTGTTTTACAAAGAATATCCACTCCAGAGAGCTTTTATGACTTAAATGTGTTGCTATCGGTGGGACATTGAAGAATGCAGCATATTTGACAACTGACACTGCAATAGTGGCTAAAACGCATGTTACCTGCAAATAACAGCTTGAAAGCCTCTTTCCTGCGTGAAATAGCTATTACAGCCTTTTCCCCACGTTAAACTTGTAAAACCATTGTTTTGCACTTATTTAATGTTTAAACGTCATTTTGTGTTTAAACACACTGGATTCACATTGAAACGAAAGAATATCAACTCCAGTGTGGTTTTATGACTTAAATGTGTTGAAACAGCTATTACAGTCTTTTCCCCACATTAAACTTGTAAAACCATTGTTTTGCACTTATTTGATGTTTAGACGCCATTTTGTGTTCAAAGACACTGGATTCACACTGAAACGAAAGAGTATCCACTCCAGAGTGCTTTTATGACTTAAATGTGTTGATATCGGTGGGACATTGAAGAATGCAGCTTATTTGACAACTGACACTGCAAGAGTTGCTAAAACGCATGTTACCTGCAAATAACAGGTTAAAAGCCTCTCTCCAGCGTGAAACAACTATTTCAGCCTTTTCCCCACATTAAACTTGTAAAAGCATTGTTTTACAAAGACTATCCACTCCAGAGAGCTTTTATGACTTAAATGTATTGATATCGGTTGGACATTGAATAATGCAGCTTATTTGACAACTGACACTGCAATAGTGGCTAAAACGCATGTTACCTGCAAATAACAGCTTGAAAGCCTCTTTCCTGTGTGAAACAGCTATTACAGCCTTTTCCCCACGTTAAACTTGTAAAACCATTGTTTTGCACTTATTTGATGTTTAGACGCCATTTTGTGTTCAAAGACACTGGATTCACACTGAAACGAAAGAGTATCCACTCCAGAGTGCTTTTATGACTTAAATGTGTTGATATCGGTGGGACATTGAAGAATGCAGCTTATTTGACAACTGACACTGCAAGAGTTGCTAAAACGCATGTTACCTGCAAATAACAGGTTTAAAAGCCTCTTTCCAGCGTGAAACAACTATTACAGCCTTTTCCCACATTAAACTTGTAAAAGCATTGTTTTTACAAAGACTATCCACTCCAGAGAGCTTTTATGACTTAAATGTGTTGATATCGGTTGGACATTGAAGAAAGCAGCTTATTTGACAACTGACACTGCAATAGTGGCTTAAACGCATGTTACCTGCAAATAACTGCTTAAAAGTCTCTTTCCAGCGTGAAACAGCTATTACAGTCTTTTCCCCACATTAAACTTGTAAAACCATTGTTTTGCACTTATTTAATGTTTAAACGTCATTTTGTGTTCAAACACACTGGATTCACATTGAAACGAAAGAATATCAACTCCAGTGTGGTTTTATGACTTAAATGTGTTGAAACAGCTATTACAGTCTTTTCCCCACATTAACCTTGTAAAACCATTGTTGTGCACTTATTTGATGTTTAGACGCCATTTTGTGTTCAAAGACACTGGATTCACACTGAAACGAAAGAATATCCACTCCAAAGTGCTTTTATGACTTAAATGTGTTGATATCGGAGGGACATTAAAGAATGCAGCTTATTTGACAACTGACACTGCAATAGTGGCTAAACCGCATGTTACCTGCAAATAACAGCTTAAAAGCCTCTTTCCTGCGTGAAACAGCTATTACAGCCTTTTCCCCACGTTAAACTTGTAAAACCATTGTTTTGCACTTATTTGATGTTTAGACGCCATTTTGTGTTCAAAGACACTGGATTCACACTGAAACGAAAGATTATCCACTCCAGAGTGCTTTTATGACTTAAATGTGTTGCTATCGGTGGGACATTGAAGAATGCAGCATATTTGACAACTGACACTGCAATAGTGGCTAAAACGCATGTTACCTGCAAATAACTGCTTAAAAGTCTCTTTCCAGCGTGAAACAACTATTACAGCCTTTTCTCCACATTAAACTTGTAAAACCATTGTTTTGCACTTATTTAATGTTTAAACGTCATTTTGTGTTCAAACACACTGGATTCACATTGACACGAAAGAATATCAACTCCAGTGTGGTTTTATGACTTAAATGTGTTGAAACAGCTATTACAGTCTTCTCCCCACATTAACTTGTAAAACCATTGTTTGCACTTATTTGATGTTTAGACGCCATTTTGTGTTCAAAGACACTGGATTCACACTGAACGAAAGATATCCACTCCAAGTGCTTTTATGACTTAAATGTGTTATATGGTGGGACATTGAAGAATGCAGCTTATTTTGACAACTGACATGCAATAGTGGCTTAAAACGCATGTTACCTGCAAATAACGCTTAAAAGCTCTTTCCACTGAAACGCTATTACAGCTTTTCCCCACTTAAATTGTAAACCATTGTTTTGCACTTATTTGATGTTTAGACGCATTTGTGTTCAAAGCACTGGATTACATTGAAAGAAAGAATATCACTCCAGGGCTTTTATGACTTAAATGTGTTGCACTGGGCATTAAGTGCAGCTTTTAAACTGCAATGCTTTTACCTGCAAATAACTGCTTAAAAGTCTTTTTCCAGCGTGAAACAACTATTACAGCTTTTCCCCACATTAAACTTGTAAAACCATGGTTTTACAAATTATCCACTCCAGAGGCTTTTATGACTTAAATGTGTTGATATCGGTTGGACATTGAATTGCAGCTTATTTGACAACTGACATGCAATAGTGCTAAAACGCTGTTACCTGCAAATACGTTAAAAGTCTCTTTCCAGGTGAAACAACTATTACAGCCTTTTCCCACATTAAACTTGTAAAACCTTGTTTTGCACTTATTTAATGTTTAAACGTCATTTTGTGTTAAACACTGGATCACATTGAAACGAAGAATATCAAAGGTGTTTTATGCTTAAATGGTTGAAACAGCTATTACAGTCTTTCCCCACATTAAACTTGTAAAACCATTGTTTTGCACTTATTTGATGTTTAGACGCCATTTTGTGTTCAAAGACATGGATTCACATGAACGAAAGAATATCCACGCCAGGGCTTTTATGACTTAAATGTGTTGATATCGGTGGGACATTGAAGAATGCAGCTTATTTGACAACTGACACTGCAATAGTGGCTAAAACGCATGTTACCTGCAAATAACTGCTTAAAAGTTCTTTCCGCGTGAAACAACTATTACAGCCTTTTTCCCCACTTAAACTTGTAAAAACATTGTTTTGCACTTATTTATGTTTAAACGTCATTTTGTGTCAAACACTGGATTCACATTGGAACGAAGAATATCACTCCAGTGATGACTAAATGTGTTGTATCGGTGGACATTGAAAATGCAGATATTTGACAACTGACACTGCAATAGTGGCTAAAACGCATGTTACCTAAAATAACTGCTTAAAAGTCTCTTTCAGCGTGAAACAACTATTACAGCCTTTTCTCCAATTAAATTGTAAAACCATTGTTTTGCACTTATTTAATGTTTAAACGTCATTTTGTGTTCAAAACATGGATTCACATTGAAACGAAAGAATATCAACTCCAGTGTGGTTTTATGACTTAAATGTGTTGAAACAGCTATTACAGTCTTTCCCACATTAAACTTGTAAAACCATTGTTTTGCACTTATTTGATGTTTAGACGCCATTTTGTGTTCAAAGACATAGGATTCACACTGAAACGAAAGAATATCCACGCCAGGGTGCTTTTATGACTTAAATGTGTTGATATCGGTGGGACATTGAAGAATGCAGCTTATTTGACAACTGACACTGCAATAGTGGCTAAAACGCATGTTACCTGCAAATAACTGCTTAAAAGTGTCTATCCTGCGTGAAACAACTATTACAGCCTTTTCCCCACGTTAAACTTGTAAAACGATTGTTTTGCACTTATTTGATGTTTAAACGTCATTTTGTGTGCAAACACACTGGATTCACATTGGAACGAAGTAATATCCACTCCAGAATGCTTTTATGACTTAAATGTGTTGCTATCGGTGGGACATTGAAGAATGCAGCATATTTGACAACTGACACTGCAATAGTGGCTAAAACGCATGTTACCTACAAATAACTGCTTAAAAGTCTCTTTACAGCGTGAAACAACTATTACAGCCTTTTCCCCACATTAAACTTGTAAAACCATTGTTTTACAAAGAATATCCACTCCAGAGGTTTTATGACTTAAATGTGTTGATATCGGTGGACATTGAAGAATGCAGATTATTTGACAACTGACACTGCAATAGTTGCTAAACGCATGTTACCTGCAAATAACGTTAAAAGTTTCCGCGTGAAACAACTATTACAGCCTTTTCCCCACATTAAACTTGTAAACATTGTTTTCAAACTTATGAAGCTTTTAGACAAATTTTGTTGGTTCAAAGAATGAGATTTACACTGAAACGAAAGGGAAAAACCAGTCCTGCTTTAATGCTTAAAAGTGATATCGGTGAAACAACTATTACAGCTTTCCCAAGTTAAACTTGTAAAACTTGTTTTGCACTATTTGACTTTTAAATTTTGTGTTCAAACACACTGGATTCACATTGAACGAAAGAATATCAACTAGTGTGGTTTATGACTTAAATGTGTTGAAACAAGCTATTACAGGCCTATTCCCCACCTTAAACTTGTAAAACCTTTGTTTTGCACTTATTTGATGTTTAAAGCCATTTTGTGTTCAAAACACTGGATTCACATTGGAACGAAAGAATATCCACTCCAGAGAGCTTTTATGACTTAAATGTGTTGTATCGGTGGGACATTGAAGAATGCAGCTTATTTGACAACTGACAGTGCAATAGTTGCTAAACGCATGTTACCTCAAATAAGGTTAAAAGCCTCTTTCCAGCGTGAAACAAAACTATTAAAGCCTTTTCCCCACTTAAACTTGTAAAACGATTGTTTTGACATTGAATGTTAAAGCTTTTTGTTAAACACACTGGATTCACATTGAAACGAAAGAATATCAACTCCATGTGGTTTATGCTTAAAGTGTTGAAACAGCTATTACAGCCTTTTCCCACTTAAAGTTGTAAAACCATTGTTTTGCACTTATTTGATGTTTAACGCCATTTTGTGTTAAAGGCATTGGATTAATTAACAAAGAATATCCACTCCAGAGAGCTTTTTTGACTTAAATGTGTTGATATCGGTGGGACATTGAAGAATGCAGCTTATTTGACTACTGACACTGCAATAGTGGCTAAAACGCATGTTACCTGCAAATAACTGCTTAAAAGTGTCTATCCTGCGTGAAACAACTATTACAGCCTTTTCCCCACGTTAAACTTGTAAAACGATTGTTTTGCACTTATTTGATGTTTAAACGTCATTTTGTGGCATAAAAGTGTCATAAAAAATGATTGAATTAAAAAAAATTCACTTTCACTGCATCAACCTTTTCAACAACGTCAGACCTAACAATAGATATAAAGCTTAGTATAATTATTTTATGTTTTAGGCCCTTTTTTCATATAAAAATGCCTGGTTCACATCAAATCGCACCTTTCAGGTCACATGGAATAGCTCGATGTCCAAACCCTGTTCCCGGACCCTAACCCTTACCCTCAATGCTCAGTATTAGGACCGCTTCTGTTCTCACTATACATCAGATCACTAGGCTCTGTTATCACATCACATAGATTCTCCTACCATTGCTACGCAGATGACACCCAGCTGTTTCTCTCTTTTCCTACAACCTCCGACACTCACATTGCAACTCGCATCTCAGACTGTCTGGCTGACATCTCTGTCTGGACAACTGCACATCACCTCAAGCTTTGACCTGAATAAAACCGAACTCCTCTTCATCCCAGGGAAAGACTGCCCTCGCATGGACCTGTTGGTCACTGTCGAGGGCATCACAGTAATACCTTCCTCAACTGCGAGGAACCTGGGTGTAATCCTCGATGACCAACTTTCCTGCACCCCCAACATCACTGTTGTGGCCTGATCCTGCAGATTTGTCCTCTACAATATCCGCAGGATTTGGACCTTCGTCACAAAGGATGCAACACAACTCCTGGTCCAAGCAGGGCCGGTCCTACACATTTTGGTGCCCCAGCGAGATTGGCATTTGGGTGCCCCCCCCCTCCCTTCCCGCCCACCACCACCACTACCACTCCTCCACCTCCACAAACATCACTCAGACATCACCATGGATTCAAGAATACAAGAAAAATTTTTTAATTTTCTGGTTCACATAATAAGGGAAAAGGTGCTGTTGAATAAACTTTTGTGACATCAAGTCAGTAGTACCAAGGATGATAAAACAAACTTAGAATGATAAAATAATAAAACAAACATTTGCCTTAACAGCATAAATTAAAACTATACAACAAAAATATTTTTGTGACATCAAGTCAGTAATACTTCAAGAATGATAAAATAAACGTATAATGATAAAATAATAAAACTGGACTGTTCTCATGGGTTTTGAGTTGGTCACTGCAATTTTTCCAGTCATTAAATCCAGCACTGATTAGTTTGTATGATTTTTGAGAGAATAGCTTGCAGCAGAAGCAGTAAAGACTATTTTTTTTCTTGGAATATACCAACCAGCTTCTCTTGATTTTCTCTCCATTCACTAATTGCCGGTAAAAATGGTGGTGATGACAACTTCTCCCATCATCCCTTTTTGGAAAGGTAAAATCTGGCTTCACCTGATATGGCCCTGAGATTACGAGCTCCGTCCTCACCTCATCAGACAGGGCTGGCCAGTCAGCAGGATCTGTAGGTGCTGCTCGTACCTCAGTGGGGGGGGGAGATGCGTCTTCTGTTGGGGCTTGTGGAGCTGCATGTTCTGTGTAAATTGAGGAGGTAGATGTGCCTGCTCGTGGGGTTGGAGAAGCTGCACGCTGTCTTTCATTTGTGGAGGTAGATGTGCCTGCTCTTGAGGTTGGAGAAGCTTCACGCTGTCTTTCATTTGGGGAGGTAGATGTGCCTGCTGTTGGGGCTGGAGTTGCTGCAGCTGTAAGCATAGTATAGTCATACTGTTACACCACTGCATTCAGTCCTTTGTCATTTCTTTTTGCATAACTTGAATTGACCTAACTTAATTAGCAACAAGGTGTAACTAACATTCAACAACAGCAATAATAATAATAATAATAACATAGCAGTGTATTTTGAATCACACAGAGTTGAGAAATCATTGGCTCAAGGTACTTACATGTTTCAGTGAGTGGTGTGGATGAGCCATCATCAGATGTTTCAGCTGGAGGAGCTTCACACTGTGTTTCAGCGGATGAGGTGCTGGATGTTGGGGATGTTGGAGCTGGAGGTGAAGCTGTAAACAAAGAAGATTCATACTAGTAATGCTAGTGCACATAAACACAACAAATACAATTTATAAAATTTGACTAAATGGCATATGTAATAGCAAGGTGTAGCTGTAAACCATAACAACTTATCAATCACACTAAGACCACAAATAATTGGCTTAAGTTACTTACATGCTCCAGACAGTGGTGTGGAGGTCCCTTCTCCAGGAGTTGGCGGCCTTAAAAATTTGCTGAGTGTATCTGTACAAAAACACAGGTAGTTATTGGCCTAGCAAAAGGATGTATAGCACAGTACAAACAATTTCAATCGTTTTTTTTTTTTTTTTTTATTGATAGCTGTGTAGCCATGTCATCTCTGATATAATGGTGCAGCCTGCTACTAACTACTAAGCCCAAATGTGAGGGTTGAGCATTCATCTCATTCTGTATGGTCCTACCAATAGCTCACCATAGCATCATTGCATTATTTAGCTAGCTTTGCTTTATTACTTCGCTAACGCAAACATTAGCGCCAATCAGTCTAAAATAACACAGAAACGCAAATCAGCACTTTGTTGACACTGCTTACCTCTTAATTGAGCTTTCCTTTCCTCCTCCTCTTTTCTCCGTTTTCTGCCCTGCGCACCTGAGGGCTTGTGTCTTTTCATTTTAAAAGTACGGAGCTGCGTCCACCGTCTGTTTGTGTTTACTGTGTTTACATTACATTGACGGCGCCCGTCTTGGCTGGGCTGCGGGTGCCAGTTGTGCAGCATTATTCCCCACTAAAGCAAGCAGCAGCATCGTATCTCTGTTCAAGTGCAGCAGTCAGGGCAGGTGAAATATTGAAAATAAAAAGCGTATTTGTTCTTGTTTATTTGTTTATTGTGTAGAAAAGGAGGGGGGCGCCTGAGCGCCCACTTTTTTTTTTTTTTTTTTTTTTTTTGGGAGGGCCACTGGGGGCGCCCCCAGCACACCTGGCGCCCCAGGCAGGAAACTGCTTCGCCTGTAGGACGGACCGGGCCTGGGTCCAAGCACTGGTCATCTCACGCCTTGACTACTTCAACTCTCTCCTGGCCGGACTCCCGGCCTCTGCAACTAAACCATTGCAGTGTATCCAGAACGCTGCAGCACACCTTATCTTCAATCTACCCAAATTCTCCCATGTGACCCCCCTCCTCTGTGACCTCCACTGGCTCCCTGTTGCAGCAAGCATCCAAGGCCATCAATTGAACGGCACCCATCTACCTCCAAACATGCTTTGGAGAAAAGCGCTATATAAATGAGGCCATTTATACACTGGTCAAACCTCACGCCCTGAGATGAGCACTTTGCTCCTCTACTTCAGCTGGCCGGCTGGTACCACCATCGCTGAAATCAAACAAATGTTGCTCAACAAAGTCCAGATTCTTCTCTGTTCTGGCGCCCTCAGTGGTGACTATTTTTTAGCTCTTACTTTATCGGCAATAATATGTTGTGGTTTCTTTGTTTCTTTCTTTTGACAAATGTACTTGTAAGTCGCTTTGGACAAAAGCGTCTGCTAAATGACCTAAATGTAAATGTAAAACCACACAGCCAATACTACAGAGGAGGGTCTCTTTTGATCAAGAAACAAAAACATAAACAAATCCCACCTGGCCCTTCGGAATAGAATTTCACAGACACAGACACACACACACACACACACACACACACAAACACACACACAATCAATCACATTCACACCACTCTTTTATATCAATCCCAACACACCCACACCATATATGAGCCGTTCTGGTCATGCATTTTGCAGAATACGAACTAGGCTCCTATTGTGACACTGTGCTCTGATCTCAGGCTGCTCCTCATGACTGTCTGCTGTCTGTTGGACAAATGACCAGTCTGACCAGGCTGCAAACTATTTGTGCAGACTTCAGAGAAGCAACAGCATGAATATTTTATATCACACAGCCAACAGTGCAGGGGAGTCTCTCTTTTGATCAAGAAAAAAAGACATGCACAAATCTCCATTTGCCTGTGAAGAGCTCATTTTCACGGACACACACACACACACACACACACACACACAATTTACTATCAAACACATTCACACCACTCTTTTATATTAATTCCAACACACTATCCACAATTTTTGTGGATTTAAGCCTCTTCACTGTCATGCATTCTGCAGGATAAGACAACCATTCCATCCATTGAAACTGTGTGTGGTTAGCTCTACTGCCCCTAGTGGTTTGAGGGAGTCACCACACCTCAAACCTTTTTTTTCTGTTATTTTGAAGGGAGAGGCTTGGGAAGTCACATTGATGCTGGCTTTAGATAAAAAAAATGACCGTTTCACAGTATGTCAGAAAAATCTTTTTTTATGGTTTTATAATGGGAGTTAATGGGGCCCGCCACGGTCCCCAAGGTGGTAGGTGTGGGATTTTTTTTATGGTATATTCTATACACCTTGCAATCAAGGGGATGAAAAAAAAAGTTTTAAATTGGCGTTAAACTGACAGAGATATTGATAATCAAAAATCAAAAGTACCCAAACGGTCCCCAAAAGTGCCCCGAGGTTTAAGTCATAAAAGCACTCTGGAGTGGATATTCTTTCGTTTCAGTGTGAATCCAGTGTCTTTGAACACAAAATGGCGTCTAAACATCAAATAAGTGCAAAATAATGTTTTTTTCACGTTTAATGCGAGGAAAAGGCTGTCATAGCTGTTTCAACACATTTAAGTCATAAAAGCACTCTGGACTGGATATTCTTTCGTTTCAGTGTGAATCCAGTGTCTTTGAACACAAAATGGCGTCTAAACATCAAATAAGTGCAAAACAATAGTTTTACAAGTTTCATGTGGGGAAAAAGCTGTAATAGCTGTTTCAACACATTTAAGTCATAAAACCACACTGGAGTTGATATTCTTTCGTTTCAATGTGAATCCAGTGTGTTTGAACACAAAATGACGTTTAAACATCAAATAAGTGCAAAACAATGGTTTTACAAGTTTATTGTGGGGAAAAGGCTTTAATAGCTGTTTCACACAGGAAAGAGGCTTTTAACCTGTTATTTGCAGGTAACATGCGTTTTAGCAACTATTGCAGTGTCAGTTGTCAAATAAGCTGCATTCTTCGATTTCCCACCGATATCAACACATTTAAGTCATAAAAGCACTCTGGAGTGGATACTCTTTCGTTTCAGTGTGAATCCAGTGTCTTTGAACACAAAATGGCGTCTAAACATCAAATAAGTGCAAAACAAAGGTTTTACAGGTTTAATGTGGGGAAAAGACTGTAATAGCTGTTTCACACAGGAAAGAGGCTTTTAACCTGTTATTTGCAGGTAACATGCGTTTTAGCAACTATTGCAGTGTCAGTTGTCAAATAAGCTGCATTCTTCGATTTCCCACCGATATCAACACATTTAAGTCATAAAAGCACTCTGGAGTGGATACTCTTTCGTTTCAGTGTGAATCCAGTGTATTTGAACACAAAATGGCGTCTAAACATCAAATAAGTGCAAAACAATGGTTTTACAAGTTTAATGCGGGGAAAATTCTGTAATAGCTGTTAAAGAGACATTTAAGCTGTTATTTGCAGGTAACTTGCGTTTTAGCCACTATTGCAGTGTCAGTTGTCAAATAAGCTGCATTCTTCAATGTCCCACCGATATCAGCACATTTAAGTCATGAAAGCACTCTGGAGTGGATACTCTTTCGTTTCAGTGTGAATCCAGTGTCTTTGAACACAAAATGGCGTCTAAACATCAAATAAGTGCAAGACAATGGTTTTACAGGTTTAATGTGGGGGAAAAGACTGTAATAGCTGTTTCACGCAGGAAAGAGGCTTTTAGGTGTTATTTGCCGGTAACTTGCGTTTTAAACACTATTGCAGTGTCAGTGGTAAAATAAGCTGCATTCTTCAATGTCCCATCGATATCAACACATTTAAGTCATAAAAGCACTATGGAGTGGATACTCTTTCGTTTCAGTGTGAATCCAGTGTCTTTGAACACAAAATGGCGTCTAAACATCAAATAAGTGCAAAACAATGGTTTTACAAGTTTAATGTGGGGAAAAGGTTAGCTGTTTCACACAGGAAAGAGACTTTTAACCTGTTATTTGCAGGTAACATGCGTTTTAGCAACTATTGCAGTGGCAGTTGTCAAATAAGCTGCATTCTTCAATGTCCCACCGATATCAACACATTTAAGTCATAAAAGCACTCTGGATTGGATACTCTTTCGTTTCAGTGTGAATCCAGTGTCTTTGAACACAAAATTGCGTCTAAACATCAAATAAGTGCAAAACAATGGTTTTACAAGTTTAATGTGGGGAAAAGGCTGTAATAGCTGTTTCACACAGGAAAGAGGCTTTTAACCTGTTATTTGCAGGTAACATGCGTTTTAGCCACTGTTGGAGCTATTTGGTTCTTTGTTTGTTATTGATAATGTTTGATTAGTATAGTTTTATTTTGATTCAATTTGTGACATTATTTTCTATTATTAGTAATTTAAGGTAAATATTATTGGTTTGTTTCGCTAATTTAGTTTTTTGTTTTCTTTGCAAATTGGGTAGCACTGGGCACCGGAAATTATATAGGTATGAACGCAGGTGGAGGACCAGAATGCACCTGGGTGGGCACATGGTTTTTTACCAGCACAAGAGAGGCAAACACGAAACAGGATTTGTTTGTTTTATTTTTTGCTTGCTTGTTTTTTGGGATAAATAAATCATCTAAAGGAAACCAAGAACTTTGAATGGACAGTGACTTCTTGCCTGCGTACGATTCACCCCCATGGTGCCGAAGTGGCCCTCTTTGATTTGATTAGTTATAAGTTAAATTGATTTCTTGACAAACGGCCACTACAAAGTAAAAAACCCGCCCTCGGACTAAAAGGAAGGAGCCCTCAGTATTGGACTAGTGGGATCTTTGTGGACTTTGGATGGAGGAGCGGAGCGGTGCGTTTCATTCATCGCTCTCTTTGTTCTGCATCAGCGGGAAAGCTCCTCGTGGCACGGAGTAACAACTACGTCTCTTCATAACATACTGGTATGTGATACTACTGCAAGCTGTAATTGGAAAACGGCCAAACGAGTGGAGTTTGAAGATCAGTGTTTCACAGTCAGACGTACAAGTTACATGAAGTTTGAAGATGGACAATGTTGAAATGCCGCGCGTAATCATTGCGCAATACTTTACGCACTAGTGTCATGTGTAATGAAGTGGATCTGTTGAGCCTGAAGCCACGGCTGTTGTGTTTGCTGCCTTTTACCTGCCTTTTAGCTGCATTATCCACGACTGAAGAATGGAAGAAACGCTAAAACCTGTTACGGCGAGTGATGTTGAAACGTCGTCAGTAAAAAGACGCATGAAGTTTACCGCTAAAGGCTTCGGTTTCTACGTGGAAATGTGTCAGGACAAAAGGAATAAAAATTCAAACAAGCCAAACGGTGTTTGGAAAACATCCGGACGTTAATGACATCAGATGAAAACATTGTACCAGTGAATTCTGAGCTTGCCAAGTTTGTGAAATATTACCAAGACGCAAGTGAGATGCACGAGTCTTTCATTAACTTACCTTTGCCACAAGATGAAGTGACGAGGCAAAATGAATATTTCAAGGCAAAAATGACGATGTATGGTGATTTCACTGAAAAGGTTAAAACGCTGGCTGTCTGAAAGGGGTCATCCTTATGTGCAACCAAATACGGACCCCCCTGATGATCAAAGTGTCATAGACAACATTAACCCTGATGACAGTGCTTTTAATGTGTCAAGCATAAAAGGACCTTCTGTCAAGTCACACTCTCGGCTTTCGCGGATTTCCTCAACATCATCTGCATGCATTAAAGCTAAGGCCGACCAGGCGGCTCTGATGGAGCGTGTTTCAGCATTAAAACGGAAACATCAAATAGAAGCTGAAGAGGAAAAGCTAAAGAGAGAAAAGGAACAATTGGAGCTTGAAACGGAATTGGCAGCAACAAGTGCAAAGCTTAAAGTCCTGGAAATCAACTCACAGTGTGGCTCACAATTGTCAGATGTCATGAACTATTATTTTGAAAAGAACAATTCACAGGAAGCAGGTAAATTAAATCCCAATGCCGACAGCTTTGTTCCAGATGAAGTGGATGAAATGGTTAACACTCTAGCTGTGCCTGGTTATACATCAAAATGGAGGAAAGGAGTTTATTGAGGGTTGACGCTCCAGTTCAAGTGATGCAAACTGTTGGAAATCATACATTACCTGTGTCTCCTCAAGCTCAAGCCATGACTGACAACTATCAGAATGACATTGTAAATATTATGCACAGACAAAATGATATCACTGCTCTACTGGTTCAGCAAAATCTGTCCTCTGTCCTTCCACCAAGAAATATCCCTGTGTTCGATGGAGATCCTCTTCGTTTCAGGTCTTTCATCAGAGCTTTTGAAAATGGAGTGGAGGAGAAGACGAACAATTGGAGCGACTGTTTGCACTTTCTTGAACAATGCACCAGGGGGCAACCAAGAGACTTTGTGCAAAGTTGTCAACATTTACCTTCTGAGCAGGGATACCACAGGGCCAAAGGTCTTCTGGCAGAACATTTTGGAAATGAGCATAAAATTGCATCTGCTTATATGGAAAAGATTCTGAACTGGACACCTGTTAAAAGTGAAGACATTGAAACATTACAATCATTCTCCTTGTTTCTCAGAGGATGCTCAAATCTAACAGAGCAAATGATGCATATGAAGGAGCTGGACTTACCATCAAATATGAGGAGCATCACCCTGAAGCTTCCTTATAAATTACGAGAAAAATGGAAAAATGTTGCTTGTGATCTGCAAGAGCGAAGTGGAAGAAAAGTGCTGTTTTCTGATCTTGTCGCCTTCATTGAAAAGCAGGTCAGAATACTATCAGACCCACTTTGTGGCAACATTCAGGACTTACCATCCACCAAGTTTAAGGCCTCCAATGCTAGTCACCTAAAGCAGAGGAAAAAAGGAAGCAGTTTTGCCACCAATGTAACTGCAGTGAAAGAGGGAGTCATTACTCAGGATATAGGAAACAAGACCAAGTCCTTCACTACTCACAACTGTCTGTTTTGTTCACATAGTAGTCATTCACTTGATAAATGCTCACAGTTTAAAGCTAAAGTACACCGGGACAAGATTCATTTCATCAAAGAAAAAGGGATCTGTTTTAGTTGCCTGAAAGTAGGCCACACAAGCAAAGACTGCAGGAGTCGTTTGGATTGCAACGTGTGTCACCAAAAGCACCCCGGAGTTCTTCATATTGAGTGGCAGGATAAAGGCACATCCTCATCACAAGCACAGCCATCTTTGAGCCCACCAAGTGATTCTACTACTACTACTACAGTGTCTCAGACCTGTGGCCATATTGGGGCCGGTTGTGAAGATGACTCCATCTTTTCTATTGTAGCAGTTAAAGTCAAGAGCCAAAGGAGTAACAAAACTGTACAGACATATGCCTTCTTGGATCCAGGGAGTTCCGGCACGTTCTGTACAGAAGACTTGGCAAGGAAGTTGAACCTGAAAGGTAAAAGGACAAGTATTCTGTTAAGAACAATGGGTCAAAAAAAGGTTGTAAATGCTCATGTTCTATCAGGTCTTGAAGTGCCTGGTATGAACATGACTGATTTCATTGAGTTACCGGACGTTTTAACTCAGAGGACCATGCCAGTCTCTACACTCAATGTTCCACGACAAGCGGATGTTGATCGGTGGTCATATTTGAAGCAAGTCAAGCTCTACAACATTGATGCAGGCATTGATTTGCTTATTGGAACTGATGCCCCTAAAGTTATGGAACCTTGGGAGTTGATAAACAGCCAGGATGATGGTCCCTATGCAGTCAGAACCAGGGTCGGTTGGGTTGTTAATGGTCCACTTCGTGGCGGAAGCAGCGCGAGTAGGCGTGGTTGCCCTGCAGTAACAACAAACCGAATCTCTGTTAAACACCTTCAAGAAATGCTGGTTAAACAATATAATCAGGATTTTAATGAGAGATCATCAGAGGAACAGACTGAAATGTCTAGAGAAGATGTCAAGTTCATGAACATCATGACCAGTACTACAACATTAACTGGAAACCATTACGGTATCGACTTACCTCTCAGACAGGAGAATACCATCTTACCAAATAACCGCTGTGTGGCAGAACAGCGCCTCCTGAGCCTGAAAACAAAATTTGACAAGAATGGTCCATTTAAGAAGGAATACATCATATTTCTTAATGACATGATAACTCGAGGATATGCTGAGCTGATACCTCCAGACCAACTAAGGCAAAACGATGGAAAGGTGTGGTATATCCCTCATCATGGAGTTTATCATCCCAGAAAAGGCAAGCTGAGAGTTGTTTTTGACTGTGGAGCAACGTATAAAGGGACATCACTAAACTGCCAGCTCTTGCAGGGTCCTGATCTTACCAACTCACTTATAGGAGTCCTTGTTAGATTTAGGCAAGAGCCTGTTGCTGTAATGGCGGACATTCAAGCCATGTTTCATCAAGTTCATGTCTCAGACAAGCATATCAACTTTCTACGCTTTCTCTGGTGGCCTAATGGTGACACTGCACAGTCTCCCATGGAGTATCACATGAAAGTACATCTGTTTGGAGCTGTATCATCACCAAGTTGTGCGAATTATGCTCTGAGGAGAACTGCAGATGATAATGCCAAACAGTGTATTGAAGTGGTCAGTACAGTCAAACGTAACTTTTATGTGGATGACTGTCTGAAATCGATGGCTACAGTAGAGGAAGCAGTGCACATGGTCAAGGATTTGACTGCTCTCTGTCATAAAGGAGGATTCAATCTTTCCAAGTGGATCAGCAACAGCCGCACAGTGCTACTATCAAT
Organism: Chelidonichthys spinosus; assembly: GCA_029853015.1. Classification (NCBI taxonomy): domain Eukaryota; kingdom Metazoa; phylum Chordata; class Actinopteri; order Perciformes; family Triglidae; genus Chelidonichthys; species Chelidonichthys spinosus. Next base: position 29,973 of record JARXKY010000046.1, read on the forward strand.
TGCTGAGGACAGCAGAGCAAAGGACATGATGGAATTGGATTTTGACACAGACCAACTTCCTATGGAACGAGCACTAGGACTACAGTGGTGCATCAAAACTGACAATTTTAAGTTCAGGATCTCAGCACAAGAACGACCACAGACCAGAAGAGGGATTTTGTCAGTGGTCAGCTCACTTTATGACCCTTTAGGATTTCTAGCCCCTTTTAGTCTGCCTGCAAAGCTGTTGTTGCAGGAGCTTTGTAGGAAAAAATTGGGATGGGATGAAGCAATTCCCAATTCCTTTGCTGAGCAGTGGTCTGAATGGCTGGAGGGCCTCCAAAAGGTGGCTGAATTCAAAGTGGACCGCTGTATTAAACCCAGAGACTTTGGAGATCCTGTTACAGCACAGCTTCACCACTTTTCGGAAGGCAGTCAAGTTGGATACGGAACTGTGTCTTATCTAAGACTGGAGAAGGATCACAAAGTACATGTTGCATTTCTCTTGGGAAAAGCCAGAGTCGCTCCTCTGAAGCAGACTACAATTCCTCGATTGGAACTCACAGATGCAGTTCTTGCTGTTCGAGTGAATAAAAAAGCTACAGAAAGAGCTGCAACTTAAGCTGGAGAAGTCCGTTTTCTGGACCGACAGCACAACAGTCCTTAAATATATCTGCAATGAAAACAGGAGATTTCACACCTTTGTGGCAAACAGAACCTCTGTCATCAGGGAAGCAGCAGATGTTGATCAGTGGAGATATGTGGGTACTAAGGAAAATCCAGCAGATGAAGCATCAAGAGGAAAGAGAGCTGAGGATTTCCTGAATGACAGGAGATGGATATGTGGACCTCAGTTTCTCTATAGGTCATAGGAGGAATGGCCTAAAATGGATGTGGATCTTGGTGTGATTCCTGCGGATGACCCAGAGGTCAAGAGGGACTTGATAGTGAACACTGTTGTCAAGGATGTGGAAAATGCCACTGACCACCTCATCTGTTATTTTTCATCTTGGATTTAGCTAAAAAACATCTGCAGCTTGGTTTCTGAAGGTCAAGGAAACTCTGATGTTATTGGGACAGAAGAGAAAGGAGTTTTGTGCTTCTGCAGGCCTCAGAAAGGACAATCTCCAGATGCAAGAACAGGAAGTGAAAAGGAAAATGCATAGCTTCAAGGACACACTCAAAGGACAAAGTCTTACTCCTGAAGATCTTGCTAAGGCGGAGCAGTCAATTATTCAATATGTGCAAAGACACAAGTTCAGAAGCGAAATTGCCTCACTTAAGGGTGGCTGCAAAAACATTCCCAAAAACAGTCTACTGTACAAACTGGACCCGGTAATGGATGGTGAAATCCTCCGGGTGGGCGGTCGACTGAGTAAAGCAGCAATGCCAGCAGAATCCAAACATCCAGTCGTCTTGTCTAAAGATCTGGACATATCCACACTAATTCTGCGCCATATCCATCATCAACTGGGGCATGCAGGAAGAAATCACATGCTGTCCAGTTTACGGCAAAAGTACTGGATAATTAGTGCAAACTCTGTGGCCAGGAAAGCTAACAGAGGAAAGCTTGGTGGACAGAAGATGGCAGACTTGCCTGAGGAGAGAGTGTTGCCTGACAAAGCACCTTTCACAGATGTTGGTGTTGACTATTTCGGTCCTATCGATGTTAAAAGAGAAAGAAGTCATATTAAAAGGTACGGAGTACTTTTCACCTGTTTGACCAGTCGGGCTGTACACTTGGAAGTCGCATATACATTGGATGCAGACTCCTGTATGAATGCAGTTCGGAGGTTTATCTGCAGACGAGGACCAGTCTCATCTATCAGGTCTGATAACGGCACAAATTTTGTTGGAGCCAATCGGGAGCTGAAAGAAAGTTTGGCTGCTTTAAATCATGGCAAAATTCAAAGTACTTTGGTCAAGGACGGCCTAAACTGGAGCTTTAACACACCAGCAGCTTCCCATCAGGGTGGTGTTTGGGAGCGCTTGATTCGTTCAGTGAAGAGTGTTCTCACCTCGGTTCTGAAGCAGCAAATTCTGGATGATGAAGGTCTCCAAACCATTTTCTGTGAGGTTGAGGCAATTCTAAATGACAGACCCATTACAAAGGTCTCAGATGACGATGATGTTGAAGGGGAAACCAATCATGTCATCAGGACTCTTTGACCAGAGTGATCTATACGCCAGGAAAAGGTGGAAGCAAATACAGTACATGGCTCAACTCTTTTGGAAAAGGTGGACTTCTGAGTATTTACCTATGCTGCAGGAGAGACAAAAATGGACAAGGCCAAGAAGAAGCTTCACTCCTGGAGACATTGTTCTTGTTGTGGATGCCACGGCTCCAAGAGGATCTTGGACAATGGAGAAAGTTTTGGATGCCAGACCGGATGCTAAGGGCCTGGTTCGCTCAGTGCGCCTTAAAACAAGGCCAGCATTCTGGACAGGCCTGTGAGGAAGCTCTGTCTGTTGCTGGAAGCAGCAGTCTAGCATCATGGACTGATCATCATCTCTCTCTCTCTCTCTCTCTCTCTCTCTCTCTCTCTCTCTCCCTCTCTCTCTCTCTCTTTCTTTATTAATCTCTCTATCTTCTTATTTTTTGTTTATTGCAGGTTCATCAAGAATACAAAGATTTGATTAAGATAAATGCATGACACATAGAAGGTTGCGATGTCCATAGTTTTTTATTGTGAGAATAGCTTCTCTCTTGGTAATGTATTGGTAATTGTGATATAGGCACAATTAGGGGCCGGAGTGTTGGAGCTATTTGGTTGTTTGTTTGTTATTGATAATGTTTGATTAGTATAGTTTTATTTTGATTCAATTTGTGACATCATTTTCTATTATTAGTAATTTAAGGTAAATATTATTGGTTTGTTTCGCTAATTTAGTTTTTTGTTTTCTTTGTAAATTGGGTAGCACTGGGCACCGGAAATTATATAGGTATGAATGTAGGTGGAGGACCAGAATGCACCTGGGTGGGCACATGGTTTTTTACCAGCGCAAGAGAGGCAAACACGAAACAGGATTTGTTTGTTTTATTGTTTTGCTTGCTTGTTTTTCGGGATAAATAAATCATCTAAAGGAAACCAAGAACTTTGAATGGACAGTGACTTCTTGCCTGGTGCCGAAGTGGCCCTCTTTGATTTGATTAGTTATAAGTTAAATTGATTTCTGGACAAACGGCCACTACAGCCACTATTGAAGTGTTAGTTGTCAAATAAGCTGCATTCTTCGTTATCCCACCGATATCAACACATTTAAGTCATAAAAGCACTCTGGAGTGGATACTCTTTCGTTTCAGTGTGAATCCAGTGTATTTGAACACAAAATGGCGTCTAAACATCAAATAAGTGCAAAACAATGGTTTTACAAGTTTAATGCGGGGAAAAGTCTGTAATAGCTGTTAAAGAGACATTTAAGCTGTTATTTGCAGGTAACTTGCGTTTTAGCCACTATTGCAGTGTCAGTTTTCAAATAAGCTGCATTCTTCAATGTCCCAGCGATATCAGCACATTTAAGTCATAAAAGCACTCTGGAGTGGATACTCTTTCGTTTCAGTGTGAATCCAGTGTCTTTGAACACAAAATGGCTTCTAAACATCAAATAAGTGCAAAACAATGGTTTTACAAGTTTATTGTGGGGAAAAGGCTTTAATAGCTGTTTCACACAGGAAAGAGGCTTTTAACCTGTTATTTGCAGGTAACATGCGTTTTAGCAACTATTGCAGTGTCAGTTGTCAAATAAGCTGCATTCTTCGATTTCCCACCGATATCAACACATTTAAGTCATAAAAGCACTCTGGAGTGGATACTCTTTCGTTTCAGTGTGAATCCAGTGTCTTTGAACACAAAATGGCGTCTAAACATCAAATAAGTGCAAAACAATGGTTTTACAAGTTTAATGCGGGGAAAATTCTGTAATAGCTGTTAAAGAGACATTTAAGCTGTTATTTGCAGGTAACTTGCGTTTTAGCCACTATTGCAGTGTCACTTGTCAAATAAGCTGCATTCTTCAATGTCCCACCGATATCAACACATTTAAGTCATAAAAGCACTCTGGAGTGGATACTCTTTCGTTTCAGTGTGAATCCAGTGTCTTTGAACACAAAATGGCGTCTAAACATCAAATAAGTGCAAAACAAAGGTTTTACAGGTTTAATGTGGGGAAAAGACTGTAATAGCTGTTTCACACAGGAAAGAGGCTTTTAACCTGTTATTTGCAGGTAACATGCGTTTTAGCAACTATTGCAGTGTCAGTTGTCAAATAAGCTGCATTCTTCGATTTCCCACCGATATCAACACATTTAAGTCATAAAAGCACTCTGGAGTGGATACTCTTTCGTTTCAGTGTGAATCCAGTGTATTTGAACACAAAATGGCGTCTAAACATCAAATAAGTGCAAAACAATGGTTTTACAAGTTTATGTGGGGAAAAAGCTTTAATAGCTGTTTCACACAGGAAAGAGGCTTTTAACCTGTTATTTGCAGGTAACATGCGTTTTAGCAACTATTGCAGTGTCAGTTGTCAAATAAGCTGCATTCTTCAATGTCCCACCGATATCAACACATTTAAGTCATAAAAGCACTCTGGAGTGGATACTCTTTCGTTTCAGTGTGAATCCAGTGTATTTGAACACAAAATGGCGTCTAAACATCAAATAAGTGCAAAACAATGGTTTTACAAGTTTAATGCGGGGAAAATTCTGTAATAGCTGTTAAAGAGACATTTAAGCTGTTATTTGCAGGTAACTTGCGTTTTAGCCACTATTGCAGTGTCAGTTGTCAAATAAGCTGCATTCTTCAATGTCCCAGCGATATCAGCACATTTAAGTCATAAAAGCACTCTGGAGTGGATACTCTTTCGTTTCAGTGTGAATCCAGTGTATTTGAACACAAAATGGCGTCTAAACATCAAATAAGTGCAAAACAATGGTTTTACAAGTTTATGTGGGGAAAAAGCTTTAATAGCTGTTTCACACAGGAAAGAGGCTTTTAACCTGTTATTTGCAGGTAACATGCGTTTTAGCAACTATTGCAGTGTCAGTTGTCAAATAAGCTGCATTCTTCAATGTCCCACCGATATCAACACATTTAAGTCATAAAAGCACTCTGGAGTGGATACTCTTTCGTTTCAGTGTGAATCCAGTGTATTTGAACACAAAATGGCGTCTAAACATCAAATAAGTGCAAAACAATGGTTTTACAAGTTTAATGCGGGGAAAATTCTGTAATAGCTGTTAAAGAGACATTTAAGCTGTTATTTGCAGGTAACTTGCGTTTTAGCCACTATTGCAGTGTCAGTTGTCAAATAAGCTGCATTCTTCAATGTCCCACCGATATCAGCACATTTAAGTCATAAAAGCACTCTGGAGTGGATACTCTTTCGTTTCAGTGTGAATCCAGTGTCTTTGAACACAAAATGGCGTCTAAACATCAAATAAGTGCAAAACAATGGTTTTACAAGTTTATTGTGGGGAAAAGGCTTTAATAGCTGTTTCACACAGGAAAGAGGCTTTTAACCTGTTATTTGCAGGTAACATGCGTTTTAGCAACTATTGCAGTGTCAGTTGTCAAATAAGCTGCATTCTTCGATTTCCCACCGATATCAACACATTTAAGTCATAAAAGCACTCTGGAGTGGATACTCTTTCGTTTCAGTGTGAATCCAGTGTATTTGAACACAAAATGGCGTCTAAACATCAAATAAGTGCAAAACAATGGTTTTACAGGTTTAATGTGGGGAAAAGACTGTAATAGCTGTTTCACGCAGGACAGAGGCTTTTAGGTGTTATTTGCCGGTAACATGCGTTTTAAACACTATTGCAGTGTCAGTGGTCAAATAAGCTGCATTCTTCAATGTTCCACTGATATCAACACATTTACATCATAAAAGCACTCTGGAGTGGATACTCTTTCGTTTCAGTGTGAATCCAGTGTATTTGAACACAAAATGGCGTCTAAACATCAAATAAGTGCAAAACAATGGTTTTACAAGTTTATGTGGGGAAAAAGCTTTAATAGCTGTTTCACACAGGAAAGAGGCTTTTAACCTGTTATTTGCAGGTAACATGCGTTTTAGCAACTATTGCAGTGTCAGTTGTCAAATAAGCTGCATTCTTCAATGTCCCACCGATATCAACACATTTAAGTCATAAAAGCACTCTGGAGTGGATACTCTTTCGTTTCAGTGTGAATCCAGTGTCTTTGAACACAAAATGGCGTCTAAACATCAAATAAGTGCAAAACAATGGTTTTACAGGTTTAATGTGGGGAAAAGACTGTAATAGCTGTTTCACGCAGGAAAGAGGCTTTTAGGTGTTATTTGCCGGTAACTTGCGTTTTAAACACTATTGCAGTGTCAGTGGTCAAATAAGCTGCATTCTTCAATGTCCCATCGATATCAACACATTTAAGTCATAAAAGCACTATGGATTGGATACTCTTTCGTTTCAGTGTGAATCCAGTGTCTTTGAACACAAAATGGCGTCTAAACATCAAATAAGTGCAAAACAATGGTTTTACAAGTTTAATGCGGGGAAAAGTCTGTAATAGCTGTTAAAGAGACATTTAAGCTGTTATTTGCAGGTAACTTGCGTTTTAGCCACTATTGCAGTGTCAGTTGTCAAATAAGCTGCATTCTTCAATGTCCCACCGATATCAGCACATTTAAGTCATAAAAGCACTCTGGAGTGGATACTCTTTCGTTTCAGTGTGAATCCAGTGTCTTTGAACACAAAATGGCGTCTAAACATCAAATAAGTGCAAGACAATGGTTTTACAGGTTTAATGTGGGGGAAAAGACTGTAATAGCTGTTTCACGCAGGAAAGAGGCTTTTAGGTGTTATTTGCCGGTAACTTGCGTTTTAAACACTATTGCAGTGTCAGTGGTAAAATAAGCTGCATTCTTCAATGTCCCATCGATATCAACACATT
>JARXKY010000047.1:0-31616 GCA_029853015.1 Chelidonichthys spinosus
TCGGCCAGGATGGTGCTGACCCAAGCCATCAAGCAACCGTTGCACAGCGTCAAGCACGTCGCCCACTTTGGCGTCGAATTGAAGAATGTGATGTTCGGCAAATCCCCACTGGCGCCCGAGGGCGACGACCGTCGCTTCAACGACCCGGCCTGGAGCCAGAACCCGCTCTACAAACGCTACTTGCAGACTTACCTGGCGTGGCGCAAGGAACTCCACGACTGGATCGACGACAGCAGCCTGTCGGCACAGGACATCAGCCGCGGCCACTTCGTGATCAACCTGATGACCGAAGCCATGGCCCCCCCAACAGCGCGGCCAACCCGGCGGCGGTCAAGCGCTTCTTTGAAACCGGAGGTAAAAGCCTGCTCGACGGTTTGTCCCACCTGGCCAAGGACATGGTGCATAACGCGGCATGCCGACCAGTCAACATGGGCGCCTTTGAAGTCGGCAAGACGTTGGGCACCAGCGAAGGCGCGGTGGTGTTTCGCAACGATGTGCTGGAGCTTATCCAGTACAAGCCCACCACCGAGCAAGTACACGAGCGCCCACTGCTGGTGGTGCCGCCGCAGATCAACAAATTCTACATATTCGACCTGTGCCCGGATAAGAGCCTGGCGCGCTTCTGCCTGCGCAATGGGCAGCAGACGTTTTATCGTCAGCTGGCGCAACCCCACCAAGGCCCAGCGCGAGTGGGGCCTGTTCGACTTATATCGAGGCGCTCAAGGAAGCGGTCGATGTGGTCACGGCGATTACTGGCAGCAAGGACGTGAATATGCTCGGCGCCTGCTCCGGGGGCATCACCTGCACCGCGCTGCTGGGCCACTACGCGGCGCTGGGGGAAAAGAAGGTCAATGCCCTGACCCTGCTGGTGAGCGTGCTGGACACCACCCTGGACACCCAGGTGGCGCTGTTTGTCGACGAGCAGACCCTGGAGGCGGCCAAGCGCCACTCGTACCAGGCCGGCGTGCTGGAAGGCCGCGATATGGCCAAGGTGTTCGCCTGGATGCGCCCCAAGACTGATCTGGAACTACTGGGTCAATAACTACCTGCTGGGCAACGAGCCGCCGGTGTTCGACATCCTGTTCTGAACAATGACACCACACGCTTGCCGGCGGCGTTCCATGGCGACCTGATCGAACTGTTCAAGAACAACCCACTGGTACGCGCCAACGCGCTGGAGGTCTGCGGCACGCCCATCGACCTCAGACAGGTCACCGCCGATGTCTACGCACTGGCGGGCACCAACGATCACATCACGCCGTGGCAGTCCTGCTACAAGTCGGCGCAGTTGTTTGGCGGCCAGGTCGAGTTTGTGTTGTCCAGCAGCGGGCATATCCAGAGCATCCTCAACCCGCCGGGCAACCCCAAGGCGCGCTACCAGACCAGCGAGGGTTTGTCGGGAGCGCGCTGGAGTGGCAGGAGAACGCCACCAAGCACACCGATTCGTGGTGGCTGCACTGGCAGGCGTGGCAGGCGGATCGGGCGGGCAAATGGAAAGCCCCCACGACATTAGGCAGTAAAACCTATGCCGCCGCCGAAGCGGCGCCAGGTACCTATGTACATGAGCGGTAGATTGGAATGAGATCCAAATGTGGGAGGGGCTTGCTCCCGATAGGGATGGATCAGTGTCAGGTGTGCTCAATGACACACCGCTATCGGGAGCAAGCCGCCTCCCACATTTTGACTGTATTCCTCCTGTAACACTTCACAGGGCTTGAGCATGCCGCAACCGTTCATCTTCCGTACCATCGACCTGGATGGCCAGACCATTCGCACGGCGGTACGCCCGGGCAAGCCGCACTTGACGCCGCTGCTGATCTTCAATGGCATCGGCGCCAACCTTGAGCTGGTGTTTTCCCGTTCGTCCAGGCCCTGGACCCGGACCTGGAAGTGATCGCCTTCGACGTGCCCGGTGTCGGTGGCTCATCGACGCCGAACCGGCCTTATCGCTTTCCGGGCCTGGCCAAACTCACCGCACGCATGCTCGATTACCTGGACTACGGCCAGGTGAAACGCCGTGGGCGTGTCCTGGGGCGGCGCCCTGGCGCAGCAGTTTGCCTATGACTATCCGGAACGCTGCAAGAAGCTGATCCTGGCGGCCACGGCAGCTGGCGCCTTTATGGTGCCGGGCAAACCCAAAAGTGCTGTGGTTGATGGCCAGCCCCCGGCGTTATATCCAACCCTCCCATGTGGTGCGCATCGCGCCGATGATTTATGGCGGCCGTTCCGCCGCGATTCGAACCTGGCCGCCGAACGCGAGCAAAGTGCGCTCGGCCGGCAAGCTGGGTTTACTGGCAGCTGTTCGCCGGGGTGGGCTGGACCAGCATTCATTGGCTGCACAAAATCCGCCAGCCCACCCTGGTGCTGGCCGGGGACGATGACCCGCTGATCCCGCTGATCAACATGCGCATGCTGGCCTGGCGCATCCCGAATGCGCAGTTGCACATTATCGATGACGGCCATCTGTTCCTGATCACCCGGCCGAAGCCGTGGCGCCGATCATCATGAAATTTCTCGAGGAGGAGCGCCTGCGCGCGTGATACATCCGCGACCGGCGGTGTGAAGGACCACACCACCGCGCAACTTGCCAGGAACCAGCTAGGTTCTGGATTGGCTGCCTGCTTGATGACTTGACCAAGGAGTGTTGAATCATGCGAGAAAGACCCGTGACGACCCCGGCGCCCATCCCTGCTGCGTTCATCAACGCGCAAAACGCGATCACCGGCCTCAGGGGGCGATCTGCTGTCGACCCTACGCAGCGTGGCTGCCCATGGTTTGCGTAACCCCGTACATACCGCCCGCCATGTCTTGGCGCTAGGCGGTCAATTGGGCCGCGTGCTGCTGGGCGAAACCGTGCAGGAACCCAACCCCCAGGGACGCGCGTTTCATCGATCCCACCTGGACGCTCAACCCCTGTACCGGCGCAGCTTACAGGCCTATCTGAGTTGGCAGAAACAGACACGGCACTGGATCGATGACAGCACCCTGAGCGCCGATGACCGTGCCGCGCACATTTGCCTTTTCCCTGCTCAACGATGCAGTCTCCCCCTCCAACACCCTGCTTAACCCGCTGGCGATCAAGGAGCTGCTCAACTCCGGTGGCAACAGCATGGTGCGCGGTTGAGCAACCTGTTCGAAGACCTGCGCACAACAATGGCCTGCCGCGCCAAGTCAGCAAGCATGCCTTCGAAGTGGGCAAGACAGTGGCGACCACACCTGGCTCGGTGGTGTTTCGCAATGAGCTGCTGGAGTTGATCCAGTACAAGCCCATGAGCGAAAAGCAGTACGCCAAGCCGCTGCTGGTGGTGCCGCCGCAAATCAACAAGTACTACATCTTCGACCTGAGCCCGGCCAACAGTTTTGTGCAATATGCCCTGAAAAACGGGCTGCAGACGTTCATGGTCAGTTGGCGCAACCCGGATGTGCGTCATCGCGAATGGGGCCTGTCCACCTATGTAGCCGCGCTTGAAGAAGCGCTCAACGTCTGCCGGGCGATCAGCGGCGCACGCGAGGTCAACCTGATGGGCGCCTGCGCCGGTGGCCTGACCATCGCTGCCCTGCAAGGCCACCTGCAAGCCAAGCGCCAGTTGCGGCGCGTCTCCAGCGCCAGCTACCTGGTGAGCCTGCTGGACAGCCAGATAGACAGCCCCGCGACCTTGTTTGCCGACGAACAGACCCTGGAAGCCGCCAAGCGCCGTTCCTACCAGCAAGGCGTGCTGGACGGCCGCGACATGGCCAAGGTGTTTGCCTGGATGCGCCCCCAACGACCTGATCTGGAGCTACTGGATCAACAATTACCTGTTGGGCAAGGAGCCGCCGGCCTTCGACATTCTGTACTGGAACAACGACAACACACGCCTGCCTGCCGCCTTGCACGGCGACCTGCTGGACTTCTTCAAGCACAACCCGCTGAGCCATCCCGGCGGGTTGGAAGTGTGTGGCACCCCCATCGACCTACGCAAAGTCACGGTGGACAGTTTCAGCGTGGCCGGGATCAACGACCACATCACGCCCTGGGACGCGGGTATCGCTCAACCCAGTTGCTGGGCGGCGCGCGTCGCTTTGTGCTGTCCAATAGCGGGCATATCCAAAGCATCCTCAACCCGCCAGGCAACCCCCAAGGCCAACTACGTCGAAAACCTCAAGCTGAGCAGCGACCCTCGCGCCTGGTACTACGACGCCCAGCACGTCGAAGGCAGTTGGTGGCCGAGTGGCTGGCGTGGGTCCAGGAGCGCTCCGGCGTACAGCGCGAGACCCTCACCACCCTGGGCAACCAGAATTACCCACCGATGGAAGCAGCCCCAGGCACTTACGTGCGGGTGCGCTGAGCTCAACGATCAGATTAAGAAGACCGGATGAAGACTCGCGACCGTATCCTTGAATGTGCCCTGCGTTTTCAATCACAAGGGCGAACCGAACGTGTCGACCATGGAGGTAGCCAATGAAATGGGGATCAGCCCCGGCAACCTCTACTACCACTTCCACGGCAAGGAGCCGCTGGTGCTCGGGCTGTTCGAGCGTTTTCAAGGCGAGTTGGGCCCTTGCTCGACCCTCCTGCCGACGCGCAACTGGAGGCTGAGGATTACTGGCTGTTCCTGCACCTGATTGTCGAGCGCATGGCTCACTACCGGTTTCTGTTCCAGGACCTGTCGAACCTGGCCGGGCGCTTGCCGAAGCTGGCCAAGGGAATTCGCCACCTGCTCACGGCGCTTAAACGCACACTGGCCTCTTTGCTTGCCCGATTGAAAGCCTCAGGGCAGTTGGTCAGCGGCACCCAGGCGTTGGGGCAACTGGTGGAGCAGATCACCCTCACGCTGCTGTTTTCCCTGGACTATCAGCGCATTCTCGACCGTGAGGGCGAGGTGCGGGTGGTGGTCTATCAGATCATGATGCTGGTGGCGCCGCATCTGTTGCCGACGGCGCGGCAAGCGACCGAGCGGTTTGCACTCAAGTATCTGGATACCAGGAGTGAACGTGGGGTATTGATAAGCCCACCATAAAAAAACCCGACCTCTGCAGGTCGGGCATTTTTTTGTCCTGGAAAGATCAGGACTGACTGGATGTCGGCGGGGTTGCCGAAGCAGCAGTCGGGGTCGCAACAGCAGGAGTCGGGGCGGACACCGAGTTGGCTGTCGAAGCGGTTTGATGCCGCAGCGGCAGGTTTTTGGTGCTGCTGGTTTTTTTGCTGCCGCTGGCTTCTTGTTGGCGGCGGCCACGGGTTTTGCGGCCGGCTTGGCTGCTGCTGGTTTGGCGGCTGGCTTCGCAGCAGATGGCTTGGCAGCAGACTTAGCAACTGCAGCTTTCGCGACAGGCTTTGCAGCAGTCTTGGCAGCCGGTTTAGCCGCAGGTTTCGCGGCGGCTTTAGCGGCCACCGGCTTAGCGGCAGGCTTAGCGGCAGGCTTGGTGGCCGGTTTTTGGCGGCAGCTGTTTTAGCGGCTGGCTTGGCGGCGGCTTTGGCTGGAGCCTTGGCCGCAGGTTTGGCAGCCGGTTTGGCGGCAGCTTTAGCCAGAGGCTTGGCAGCCGTTTTAGCAGCGGGCTTTGCAGCAGCTGTTTTAACCGCAGGTTTTGCAGCAGGCTTGGCCGCCGCCGTCTTCGCTGGAGCCACTTTGGCGCCCGTCAGTTTTTCGATTTGCTTGGTCAGGGTATCGACCTTGCTGTGCAGCTTTTCAACTCAGCCTTGCTCGGCACGCCCAGTCGCGAAATAGCACTGTTGAGGCGCTTGTCGAAAGTCTCTTCCAACTTGCCCCACGTATCCGAAATGCTCGACTTGGCGGAACCCGCATTGGCCTTGGCAGCGTCCACTTTTTTACCAACGGTGCTCTTGGTCAGCTTCTCGGCCTTTTCGCCGTCTTTAACCAAGGTCTCGAAGAGTTTGCTGCCGTCACTGTCGATCTTCGAGTACACGCCTAAACCAGCGAGCCAGATTTTGCGGGAATATTCTTCAACTTTCCCGACCCACGAGCTGCCTTCTTTCTGAGTAGTCTTTTTAACAGCCATCCCGATGTCTCCTTAGTGTTTACGCGCGACACGTTCGAGCAATGCCGTCAGCTCTTCGAGCTTAGCAGAGAGTGTCTCCACGTCATGTTTAGACGCAATGCCGATCCGATTCAAGGCACTGCCGACACGAGTATCAAAAGCTTTTTCAACTTTATCCAGTTGAACTTCAACCAGGCCTTTGACGCTGGAGACGTTACTCCTTACTTGGTCAATCTGACTGTTGGCAGCATCAAGTTGTTCAACTACAACTTTTTTACCTTTACTTTCAACACGTTGACCACTCTTAACCAGCTCCTTGAAGTACTCGCCGCCCTCGCTGCCAACCTTGGCATAGGCACCAAGACCTGCCAGCCAAATCTTGCGGGCATAGCTTTTAACCTCACTCAGGGTAGTGGTCTGAACGTCGATTTTTTTCTGCAAAATAACTTTAGCCATGGTGCACCTCACACAAAATAGGGGGGAGGACCGCCCGCAGGGTTGAGGGCTTGGGCACAAAGTAGGGTTTAAAATTAGAATCGGCACCCTAAGAACATCAGGCTCAGGCCAGGGCTTTATCCAGGGCTTTCTCGATTTCGGACTTGATCGTACCGCTATGGTCGACATCAACAGCCCAGTTCCACATCGATACGCAGTGAATCATCGGCCACGCCACCGTGCCTTTGACCCCGGAGCGCGTGAGCTTGAGGGTATCGCCAACCACGAGGACTCCACGCCATATTTATCCTCGAGTTTGCGCGCCAATTGCTCGGCCTTTGCCCGCGCCTGTTCTTTTCCCAGGGAATGTTCACGTTCAACGGTAATACGGGCCATTGCAATGACTCCTCTTTATAACGACTCAGAACACCCGCCATGCGGCAAAATCTCGGTGAGCGCCTATCTTACCTGCAGCCTTGCCAAGACAAAGCAGGCCTTGGGGATTATCATGTCCCGCATTCTCTTTTGGTGACAGCGATATGACTGATCAGCGCAAAGGCAGCGATGCCGAACCCACCACTCACTTCGGCTTCAAGAACGTCCCGGAAAGCCAGAAAGCGGAAAAAGTCGCTGAGGTGTTCCACTCCGTGGCGGCCAAGTACGACCTGATGAACGACGTGCTCTCCGCGGCATGCACCGCCTGTGGAAGCGTTTTTCAACCATCGAGCTGTCGGGCGTACGCACCGGCAACCGCGTGCTGGACATCGCCGTGGACGGGTGACCTGGCGGCCAAGTTCTCCAAGCTGGTCGGCCCGACCGGCCAGGGGTTTGGCCGATATCAACGGTTCGATGCTCAAGGTTGGCCGCGATCGCCTGCTGGACAAAGGCGTGGCCGGCAATATCGAGTTCGTCCAGGCCGATGCCGAGAAGCTGCCGTTCCCCGACAACCATTTCGACTGCGTGACCATCGCCTTCGGCCCTGCGCAACGTCACCCACAAGGAAGACGCGATCCGCTCGATGCTGCGCGTCCTCAAGCCGGGTGGCCGCCTGTTGGTGCTGGAGTTCTCCAAGCCGACCAACGCGCTGATGTCCAAGGTCTACGACACCTACTCGTTCGCCTTCATGCCGCTGATGGGCAAGTTGATCACCAACGACGCCGAGAGCTACCGCTACCTGGCCGAGTCGATCCGCATGCACCCAGACCAGGAGACCCTGAAGTCGATGATGGTGGAAGCCGGTTTCGACCGCGTGACCTACCACAACATGACCTCGGGCATCGTCGCCCTGCACCGCGGCATCAAGCCCTGATGTTGCTTCAAGGCCTTCTCGCCGGCGTTGAACACGGCCTTAACCGTGTGCTGCGCCTGGACAGCACCGCCCTGGCGCGGCTCGCGCACTTGAACGGCAAAGTCATTGCCGTCGACTGCCGCAGCCCCGCCGTGCAGCTGTTTATCCTGCCCAGCGATGAAGGACTGCTGCTCGCCACCCAATGGGCCGCCGAAGCTGACTGCACCTTGCGTGCACCGGCCTCCAGCCTGTTGCACCTGGCTTTGAGCCGCAACAAGACCGCTATCCTCCACAGCCCCGAGGTGGAGCTGGAAGGCGACAGCGCGGTGCTGATGGACCTGGCCGCCGTGCTGCAGGACCTGGAGCTGGACTGGCAATACGAGCTGTCGCGCTGGATCGGCCCCGTGGCCACCCAGCTGATCAGCGGGCACCTGCGCAGCCGCACGCGTTGGTACCAGCAGGGGCTCGCCAGCCTCAACCAGAACCTCGCCGAATACCTGAGCGAAGAATCGCGCACCCTGGTCGGGCAACGGGAAGCGCAAGCGCGCTTTCGTGAGCTCGACAAGGCCAAAATCGACCTGGAACGCCTCGAGGCCCGCTTCGAACGCCTGAGCCGTTCCCTTGATCCAAGCGATAACGCATGAAGCTGCTCGCCGTCCGCCGTTTGTTTCGTATCCAGCGCGTCGTTATCCGCTACCGCCTCGATGACCTGCTGTTTGCCCTGCCCCTGCCGTGGTTCTTGCTGGCGGTGCGTTACGTGCTGCCGTGGCGCTGGTTGCCGCGCAAGCAGCTGGAGCTGAGCCGTGGTGCGCGCCTGCGCCTGGCGCTGCAGGACCTGGGGCCGATCTTTATCAATTCGGGCAGATCCTCTCGACACGCCGCGACCTGCTGCCCGAAGACATCGCCGACGAGCTGATTTGCTGCAGGACCGCGTGCCGCCGTTCGATTCGCAGCAGTCCATGGCGCTGATCGAAGCACAGCTGGGCAAGAAGATCAGCGAAGTGTTCAGCCGCTTCGACGTCGAGCCCCTGGCCTCGGCTTCGGTCGCACAAGTGCACGCCGCGCAGCTCAAAACCGGCGAAGAAGTGGTGGTTGAAGGTGATTCGCCCGGCCTCAAGCCGATCATCGGCCAGGACCTGGCGTGGCTGTTTATCCTCGCCCGCGCCGCCGAACGCTTCTCCGCCGACGCACGCCTGCTGCACCCGGTAGATGTGGTCGTCGACTACGAAAAAACCATCTACGACGAACTCGACCTTTTGCGCGAAGCGGCCAACGCCAGCCAATTGCGACGCAACTTCGAAGGCTCGCAACTGCTGTACGTGCCGCAAGTGTATTGGGACTGGTGCCGGCCGAAAGTGTGGTGATGGAGCGCATCTACGGCGTGCAGGTTACCGACCTCGCTACCCTTGCCGACCAGCGCACCGACATGAAGATTGTGCCGAGCGCGGTGTGGAGATCTTCTTCCACCCAGGTATTCCGCGACAGCTTCTTTCATGCCGACATGCACCCGGGCAACATCTTCGTCAGCACCGTCAACCCGTGGAGCCCGCAGTACATCGCCATCGACTGCGGCATCGTCGGAAGCCTGACCCCGGAAGACCAGGACTACCTGGCACGCAATCTGTTTGCCTTCTTCAAGCGCGACTATCGCCGCGTGGCGCAGTTGCACATTGATTCGGGCTGGGTGCCGGCGGAAACCAAGCTCAACGAATTCGAGGCAGCGATCCGTACGGTGTGCGAACCGATCTTTGAAAAACCGTTAAAGGATATTTCCTTTGGCCAGGTGCTGATGCGCCTGTTCCAGACCGCGCGGCGCTTCAATATGGAAGTGCAGCCGCAGCTGGTGCTGTTGCAGAAGACCTTGCTGAACATCGAGGGCCTGGGCCGCCAGCTGTACCCGGACCTCGACCTGTGGAACACCGCGCAGCCGTTCCTTGAACGCTGGATGCGCGAGCGGATGAGCCCGAAGACCATGCTGGGCAACCTGCACAGCCAGTTCGAACAGCTACCGCACCTGGCCAACATGACCCGCGACCTGCTCGAGCGCATGTCCCAGCCCCATGCCAAAGACCCCGAGCCGCCGTGGCGCAAACGCAAGGACGACTGGTTCCTGCGCCTGCTGGGCGCCGCGCACCTGATAGGCGGCGCGATGCTGGCGGTTGGCGGTCCATTGAACCAACTGGGCCACTGGCCGGCCGGTATCATGGTAGCCGTGGGCGTTTATCTGATCGTGCGTCGATAGCCAATCCGGTTATACACTGTCGCAAATTGCCGGAGCCGAAGATGAAAGACTGGCTGGACGAGATCAAGTGGGACAGTGACGGCCTGGTGCCGGCCATTGCCCAGGACTACAAGACCGGGCGCGTGCTGATGATGGCCTGGATGAACCGCGAGGCCCTGAGCCTCACTGCCACTGAGCAGCGCGCCATCTATTGGTCAGTTCGCGTGGCAAACTGTGGCGCAAGGGCGAAGAGTCCGGGCACGTGCAGGTCCTGCATGAGATGCGCCTGGACTGCGACGCCACGTGGTGATCCTGATGGTCGACCAGATCGGTGGTATCGCTTGCCATACCGGGCGCCACAGCTGCTTTTATCGCGTGTTCGAGAACGGCGAATGGAAAGTCGTGGAACCGGTGCTCAAAGACCCGCACGCCATTTACCCGCAGGACATTGAACATGAGCGATACCCTGAACCGTGTGGCCCAGGTGCTGGAAGACCGCAAAGGCGCGGATGCCGACAGCTCCTATGTCGCCAGCCTGTACCACAAGGGTCTGAACAAGATTCTGGAAAACTCGGCGAGGAATCCGTCGAGACCATCATTGCGGCCAAGGACGCGCAAATCAGCGGTGATTGCAGCGATTAATCTATGAGACCGCCGATTGTGGTTCCATAGCCTGGTCATGCTCGCCCAACTGGGGCAGCATCCACAGGCCGTGCTGGATGAACTGGACCGTCGCTTCGGCCTGTCCGGGCACGCCGAGAAGGCCTCGCGCCCGTCCGCCTGAATAACTAAGACTTGAGGATTTGCAGCATGGGCATTTTTGACTGGA
This sequence comes from Chelidonichthys spinosus, assembly GCA_029853015.1. Classification (NCBI taxonomy): domain Eukaryota; kingdom Metazoa; phylum Chordata; class Actinopteri; order Perciformes; family Triglidae; genus Chelidonichthys; species Chelidonichthys spinosus. The sequence goes on from JARXKY010000047.1 coordinate 10,750, forward strand.
AACACTGGATCGTTATTCTGGTGGTGGTTTGTTCTGGTGTTCGGCACCAAAAAACTGAAAAACCTCGGCACCGACGTCGGTGAGTCGATCAAGGGCTTTCGTAAAGCCATGAACGACGACGAAAAACCAGCCGAGCCAACGGTAAACCCGGTGCCCCCGGCCCAGCCTGTACACCCGCAGGCCACCCAGCCGATCACCGAACGTCGCACCTTCGACGTGCAGGCTGAAAAAGTCCAAGGGACGACCCGCAAAGACTCGTGAGCACTGACTAATGTTTGGTATCAGCTTCTCTGAACTGCTGCTCGTCGGCCTGGTGGCCTGCTGGTACTGGGGCCGGAACGCCTGCCCGGCGCCGCAGCACCGCCGGCCTGTGGATCGGGCGTCTGAAACGCAGTTTCAACGCGATCAAACAGGAGGTTGAACGGGAAATCGGTTGCCGACGAGATCCGCCGGCAATTGCACAACGAACATATCCTGTCGTTGGAGCAGGAGGCACGCAAGATTCTCTCCCCGGTGCAAGAACCGGCCAAGCCGGCTACACCACCGGTGGCCGACCACAGTATCGCGCCCCCCCCCCCGCGCCGAGCCCGCCCGACGAGCCCGCGCCGACGCCCTTGCGTCGCCCGCCCCCATGCCCTACATTGCCGCCGGAGCCCCATGAGCGCTGATAAACCGGAAAACGACCAGCACATGCCGCTGGTCTCGCACCTCTCGAGCTGCGTACCCGCCTGCTGCGTTGCGTAGCGGCAATCTTCATCATTTTTGCCGGGTTTTCGCCTTTACCCAGCAGATCTACACCTTCGTTTCCACGCCGTTGCGCCAGTACCTGCCCGTCGGCGCGACAATGATCGCCACCGATGTGTCGTCGCCGTTCCTGACGCCGTTGAAGTTGACCATGATGGTCTCGCTGTTCCTGGCGATCCCGGTGATCCTGCATCAGATCTGGGGCTTTATCGCCCCGGGCCTGTACAAGCATGAAAAGCGCATCGCCGTGCCATTGCTGGTGTCGAGCATCCTGCTGTTCTACACCGGCATGGCCTTCGCGTACTTCCTGGTGTTTCCGCTGATCTTCAAGTTCTTCGCCGCTGCCACCCCGGCCGGTGTGGAGATGATGACCGACATCACCAGCTACCTCGACTTCGTGATGACACTGTTCTTCGCCTTCGGCGTCGCTTTCGAAATCCCCGTGGCCGTGGTGTTGCTGGTATGGATCGGGGTAGTCGACGTCAAGTACCTGAAGAAGATCCGCCCGTACGTGATCATCGGCTGCTTCGTGGTCGGCATGATCCTCACGCCGCCGGATATCTTCTCCCAGACCTTGTTGGCCGTACCGATGTGGATGCTGTTCGAAGTGGGCATCCTGTTCAGCGGCTTGATCAGCAAGCGTGGCGAACACCCGGATAATCAGGCTGCCGACGACGACCAGCCGCCAGCGACCCACCGTGAACCTGCTGCTGCTTCTCGATGCCGACTTTATCGCGGCGGACCGGGTGGTGCTGCGTGATCGGCGTCTGGTATATGCAGGAAGTCCACCGCGCCGTTGTGGGTGACTACCTGCGTGTGGGCCACATTGGTGGGCTGATGGGCAATGCCCAACTGCTGCGCCTGGACGTCGGTGAAGCCGAGCTGCAAGTCAGCTTCGATCAATCGCCGCCGTCCAAACTGCCCCTGACCCTGCTGCTGGCCCTGCCCCGCCCGAAAATGCTGCGCCGAGTGCTGCAAACGGTGGCGGCCATGGGCGTGCCGAAGGTAGTGCTGGTCAACAGCTATCGGGTGGAAAAAAGCTTCTGGCAGACCCCCTTCCTAGAGCCTGAGGCGGTGCGCGAGCAACTCATCCTCGGCTTGGAACAGGCGCGGGACACGGTACTGCCCGAGATCATTATCGAGAAGCGCTTCAAGCCGTTTGTCGAAGATCGCCTGCCGGCCATGGTTGAAGGCACCCTGGGCCTGATCGGCCATCCCGGTGATTACCCTGCGTGTCCCCGTGGGCTGGATGAGCCTGTCACCCTGGCGATCGGTCCGGAAGGTGGTTGGATCCCCTATGAGGTGGAGCTGTTGGCTAAAGCCGGTTTGCAACCGGTGCAGCTAGGTGCACGCATCCTGCGGGTTGAAACCGCTGTCACCGCACTGCTCGCCCGACTGTTCTGACATCACATCCAAAAACACCACAGCCTAAATGTGGGAGGGGGCTTGCCCCCGATAGCGGTGTATCAATCACTGAATGTGGTGACTGACACTCTGCCATCGGGGGCAAGCTCCCTCCCACATTGGATCTCTGGCGCTACAGAATCCTATGCCCATGCCGATAGCCTCTGGATAAGTCCAAGCCTTGTTCCAGGGGAGTTCGCAGCATGTATCGTTGGTTAGCCGAGAAACTGGGGAATGTCAGCGTCAACCGCAAGCTGAGCGTCGGCTTTGGCCTGGTGTTGATCCTGACGCTGTTGATCACCTTTACCGGCTGGACCGGCCTGGGTGACGTGATCAGTCGCGGCGACAAGCTGGGCTTCATCTCCAGCCTCAACGGCCTGACCAAAGACCTGCGCCTGGCGCGCCTGGACTTCGAAATGCGCCGCGGCGAACAAGGCACCGACGCGGTCAACGGCCTGCTCGCCCAATTGGACAGCGGCTTGAAAACCGCCGCCGAGCTGATTGAGAACCCGAGAAAAAGCCTTGGTCGAACAACAGCTGGAAGCCTTGAACCAGTATAAAAAAGCTTTCACCGCCATGGTCCAGGCGGGCCTCAAGCGTGAGGACGCGCGCAGCAAGCTCGGCGATACCGCCGACAACGCCGTGGCCGGATCAACGAAGTTGAAAAAGCCCTGCTGCAAGGCGACAGCGTCACCCAATTCAATAGCGTCGTCGACCTGAGCAAGCTGATCCAGCAAGCGCGCTTCCAGGTACGCGGCTACACCTACAGCGGCAAGGTCGAAGCCGAGCAGCCGGCCCTGGACGCCATCGACAATGCCCTGAAGAAAGTCACTGAACTCGAAGGACAGGTGCCGGCGCAGTACCAGGCCAACCTGCAAGAAGCAGGTGTTTCACTGCAAGCCTACCGCGCTGCAGTCAGCCAGTATCGTGACGCCCAGGTGGCCAGGCGGCGGCGTTGAAAATCATGACCGCCCAAGGCGATATCCTGCTGGGCCACAGCGACAAACTCACCACATCGCAAACCGCCGTGCGAGATCACGATGCCGCCCAGGCCAAATATTGGCTATTGCTCGCCACCGTGCTGGCGCTGATCTTCGGCGTGCTCGCTGCCTGGGCCATTACTCGCCAGATCGTCATTCCCCTGAACCAGACCCTCAAAGTCGCCGAGCGCGTGGCCTCCGGCGATCTGAGCCACAATCTGGATTCCGCCCGTCAGGACGAACTGGGCCAGTTGCAACGCGCCATGCAGAGCATGACCGTGGGCCTGCGCGAGTTGATCGGCGGTATCAGCGAGGGTGTCACCCAGATCGCCAGCGCGGCCGAACAGTTGTCCGCGGTGACCGAGCAGACCAGCGCCGGGGTCAATAGCCAGAAAGTCGAGACCGACCAGGTGGCTACCGCCATGAACGAAATGGCCGCCACTGTGCAGGAAGTGGCGCGCAATGCCGAGGAGGCGTCCGAAGCCGCCGTGGCCGCCGACCAGCAGGCCCGTGAAGGCGACCAGGTGGTCGGTGAAGCCATCGCCCAGATCGAACGCCTGGCGACCGAGGTCGGCAACTCAACGGTCGCCATGGGCGACCTGAAGCGCGAAAGCGACAAGATCGGCAGCGTGCTCGACGTGATCAAGTCCGTGCCCAGCAAACCAACCTGCTGGCCCTCAACGCAGCCATTGAAGCGGCGCGTGCCGGTGAGGCCGGACGCGGCTTTGCCGTGGTGGCCGATGAGGTGCGCAGCCTGGCCCAGCGCACGCAGAAGTCCACTGAGGAGATCGAAGAGTTGATCGTCGGCCTGCAAAGCGGCACACAGCAGGTAGCGGCCATCATGGACAACAGCCGTGGGCTGACCGAAAGCAGCGTTGAGCTGACGCGCCGGGCCGGGAATGCGTTGGGCAATATCACCCGCACCGTCTCAACCATCCAGGCGATGAACTCACAGATTGCCACCGCCGCCGAGCAACAAAGTGCCGTAGCCGAAGAGATCAACCGCAGCGTGCTGAATGTGCGCGATATCTCCGAGCAAACGGCGGCAGCCAGCGAAGAGACCGCCGCCTCGAGTACCGAACTTGCGCGCCGGGCACCCATCTGCAAGCCCTGGTCGGCCGCTTCCGGGTCTGACCTGATCCCACCCTGGTGGCGGCCCGTCCTGGGCCGCCTGCAACTTGTGAAATTTCCTACAAGTCTTTCAGGTCAATTCTTACGCGCCCCAGGCCGAAAAGATTTAGCGTTCCCACTCCCCTGACCTCGTCAGCCGGGGTGCGAAACGCTCTCTCTTTGCTGATGGAGGTGCATCATGTTTCGACCACTGACCCGCGTATTAGGCAACACCAGCGTCACCCTAAAACTCATCCTTGGCTTCGGCCTGGTATTGGCGCTGTGCATGGCTGTCGCCCTGACGGGATGGCAGGCCCTGAACGCCTCGCTGTTTCGCGCTCAAACCTTGACCACCCTTTCGCGTCTCGCCGTGACCGGCGAAGAATTGCGCGCCGACCGGATTGTGTACCGCGTCGTGAATGACCCGGCGAGCTTTGACAAGCTCGGCCGGCACATGGAGAAAATCGACGGTTATCTGGTCGAGTTGGCCGACCGCCTGAAAATCCCCATGCACCTGCAACAAGTCCAAGACTCCAGTCGTCTCGGCGCACGCTTCAAGACGGCACTGGCAGGTCTGCCCAATCTGATGGAACAACGCGAGCAAGCGCAGAAACGGCTCGCCAGCAGCTCCGTGACCGCCAGTGACACCCTTGGACAACTGTCCAGCGACTTGCCCGACCAGAATGACGAGAAAGCCCTGGACAGCGTGGAGAACCTGCGCCAAGCCATGGAGGCAGCCGAAGACCGCGCCAAGTCCCCCGCCTGGGCCGCTGACACACTGCAGCTCTACACTCAAGCGGTGGACGCTGCGCTCAAAACCCTCGACAGCGCCCAGTCTGCCGTGACGGCGTTGCCGGTCGACAGCACCGCGCTGAACAGCGCCCTGCTCGATTACCGCGCCCAGCTCGATCACCTGAAAGACACGCAGCTCACCGTTGAAAACACGCAGAATCAACTGGAGCAATGGCTGGACCAACTGCTGTCACAAAGTGACCGCTGAGCGAGGAACAGACTCTGCAACGCGATAAGGAGGCCGACCTGGCGCGCCTGCTAATGCTCTACGTAACCGGCGCAGCGTTACTGCTCGGCGCCCTTGCTGCCTGGTTGATCGCAGGCCAGATCGTCAGGCCGCTGCGCCAGGCACTGCAAACTGCCAACCGCATCGCCGAGGGTGACCTGAGCCATGACATCACCACATCGCGACGCGACGAACTGGGCCAATTGCAGCGCAGCATCGGCCAGATGACCCTGAACCTGCGCACCCTGATCGGTGGCATAAACGACAGCGCCCGCCAGATCGCCAGTGCCGCCGAGCAATTGTCGACAGTCACTGAGCAAACTCGCGCCGGGGTCAATGGCCAGAAACTGGAAACCGAACAGGTCGCCACCGCCATGAATGAAATGCTCGCCACCTCCCAAGAGGTCGCACGCCATGCCGAGCAAGCCTCGATTGCCGCCACCGAGGCTGATCAACAAGCGGGGTGGGGTGACCAGGTGGTGGCCGAGGCGATTACCCATATCGAGCATCTGGCCGAGCAAATGAACCGCTCAAGCGAGGCGATGCAAGGCCTGCAACAGGAAAGCCAGAAGATCGGCAGCGTGCTGGAGGTGATCAAGTCGGTGTCCGAGCAGACCAACCTGTTGGCCCTCAACGCCGCTATCGAAGCGGCACGCGCGGGTGAGGCAGGTCGCGGTTTCGCCGTGGTCGCCGACGAGGTACGCACCCTGGCCCAGCGTACCCAACAATCAGCCGAGGAAATCGAAGGATTGATCGAGGGGCTGCAGCGGGGCACACAACACACTGCCGACATCATGGACAACAGCCTCAGCCTGACCGACAACAGCGTGGAACTGACGCGTCGCGCAGGTCAGGCGCTGGCCAGCATCACCCGCACTGTCTCGGTGATCCAGGAAATGAACCCGCAGATTGCCGCGGCGGCCGAGGAGCAAAGCGCAGTAGCCGAGGAGATCAATCGCAGCGTACTGAAGGTCAAGGAAGCGTCGGAGCAAACCTCGACGGCCAGTGAGCAGACGGCGGCGGCCCAGTATTGAACTGGCACGCCTGGGCTCCGAGCTGGCGCGTTCGGTAGGCCGCTTCAAGGTCTGAGCGGCTACAGCACCTGGCGCAGGAAGGCTTGTGCCCGTGGGTCCTGGGGAGCGGCGAAGAAGGCGGCGGGCGCGGCATCTTCCAGCAGTTTGCCGTGGTCGAAAAACAGCACCCGATCCGCCACTTCCCGGGCAAAGCCCATCTCGTGGGTGACGCAGACCATGGTCATGCCTTCCAGGGCCAGGGTCTTCATCACGTCCAGCACTTCACCGACCATTTCCGGGTCGAGGGCCGAGGTGGGCTCGTCAAACAGCATCACCTTGGGCTCCATGGCCAGGGCCCGGGCAATCGCGACCCGCTGCTGCTGGCCGCCAGACAGCCGTGACGGAAACTCATGGGCCTTCTGTGGATACCGACCTTTTTCCAGCAGGGCCAGGGCCTTGGCCTCGCGCTCTTGCTTGCCGCGCTTGCGTACGACCTTTTGCGCCAGGCACAGGTTTTCCAGCACGGTCATGTGCGGGAACAGGTTGAAATGCTGGAACACCATGCCAACTTCGCGCCGGTAGGCATTCACATCGGTCTTAGGGTCGGCCAGTTGCAGGCCGTCGATGCTCACCGAGCCCGAGTCGAATTCTTCCAAACCATTGAGGCAGCGCAGGAAGGTGGACTTGCCGGAGCCGGACGGGCCGATCACCACCACACTTCGCCCTTGGCGACCTGGGTGGTGACATGATCCACCGCGCGCACCACGTGCCACGGGTATCGAAGACTTTTACCAGATCGCGCACTTCAATCACTTTGGGGAGCCTCCGCTCAAGCCGGCTGGCCATTTTCGACAGCGGCAGGTTGATCAGCAGGTAAAGGCCTGCCACACAGAACAGGGATCTCAAACGGCGAGAACGAGGTGGTGATTACCTCGCGACCACTCTTGAGCAACTCGGTAATCGCGATCACCGACACCAGCGACGTGTCTTTTACCAGGCTGAAAATTGCCCGGCCAGGGGCGGCGCACGCGCTTGAAGGCTTGCGGCAACACCACATGGCGCATCGACTGCTGGCGCTCAATCCCAGGGAACGCGCCGCTTCGTCCTGGCCACGGGTGATGGACTGCACCCCGGCGCGGACGATTTCCGCCACGTAGGCGCCGGTGAACAAACGACAGCGCGGCGATCCGGCAAACTCCCGGGACAGGTTGAGTACCGTGCCGATAAAGAAATAGAAAAATGAAGATCTGCACCAGCAACGGCGGGACCGCGCACCAGTTCGACGTAGATCGTCGACAGGTCGCGCAAGGTCGGGTTTTTGGAGAGCCGGCACAATCCGGTCGCCAAGCCAATGGCCAAGCCTAGGACGCCGGACACCACCGACAGCCACAACGTGGTCCACAAGCCCCACATCAACGGCCCGAGCGCCCACTGGCGAGTCACGCCGACCACATCGCCCTCAGCCCACATCGTCGCCGCGGGCCACTTGCACTATTGTCGGCAACCGTGAGCTTTTGCTCGCCCCCCGCGTCATTGCGCAGGGTGACTTCGGCCATGTCGCCTTTGCGCACCAACTCGACCACGGTGGACATATCCGCAGCGCGCTGGGAGGTCTCGGCTTGATAGGCAAAGTATTGCGGAACGCGGTTCCAGCGCCACTCGTAGGACATCAGCGAGGTGGCTAGTACAAGGCGCCAGCCAGGCCGACCAGCACGACCACGGTGAGCAGGTGCCAGGGCCATTGGGCTTTTTTCTGTTTCATTTCACTTTCCGGATATGTGTTGCCTGATAGGGCGCCATCGGGGGTCAAGCCCCCTCCCACATTTGATGTGTAAATACAGTCAAATTGGGAGCTGGCTTGCCTGCGATGCAGGCAACTCGGTGTCAGGCCTTATTCCATGTCCTTGAGCCACTCGGAGCTCTTGAACCACTTGTCATGGATGCGATCGTAGGTGCCGTCGTTCTTGATCTGGTGCAGGAAGTTGTTGATGAAGTTGATGCTGTCGTAGTCACCCTTCTTCAAACCGAACGCCAGGGGCTCGAAGGTGAAGGGCTCCTCCAGGAACACCAGCTTGCCGTTGCCGACTTTCTTCTCGGCGACCACGTTGTACGGCGCGTCATATACAAAGGCATCGGCCTTGCCGTTGACCACGTCCAGCACACCCTCTTGCTCGTTGTCATAGCCGTGGTACTTGGCCTTGGAGATCAGCTTCTTGGCCACCATTTCACCGGTGGTACCGAGCTTGGAGGTCAGGCGGTATTTCTCGTCGTTCAGGTCTTTGTAGGACTTGATCGTGCCTTCCAGCTCCTTGCGGATCAGTAGGGTCTGGCCGACCACGATGAAGGGTTCGCTGAAGTTCAGGCGCAGGTTGCGCTCCTGGGTCAGGGTCATGCCGCTGCCGATCATGTCGAACTTGCCGGTCAGGAAGGCCGGGATGATGCCGTCATAGCCTGTAGAAACCAGCTCGAGCTTGACCCCCATGGACTTGGCCATGGCCTTGAGGATGTCAACTTCGAAACCGATGATCTCACCGCGCTTGTCGGTCATTTCAAACGGCATGTAGGTCGGGTCCATGCCGACTTTCAGCGTGCCGCGCTTGACCGCATCGTCGATGGCACCGGCCTGTGCTGCCGTGGCAGCGACCAGCGCAGTGACGCCGAGCAGCAGCATCGAAAGATACTTTTTCATCAACAAGTCCCCTGAACAATTCTTATAAGGTCGGCGCGCAAAGGGCTGCGCCATTTCGGGGTGCGATCCTAACCCACTCGTTGTCCGTCACAAAGGTTTCACGGGTAAATCATATCGGCGTATGTCGGAAAACCCCGGCAGCGGGTTGCAGTTCAACGCAGAGGTAGACACATCGGCGCAGCGACTGGGCAATTGATTGATGTGTAAGTAGTTATGACGATCACTCGAGCTCAGACACCCAGGCAGTGTCCGTGAACCACTTGTCATGCAGGCGATCGTAGGTGCCATCCTGGGCGGATCTGGTTGAGGAAGTGATTGATCCAGTTGAGGCTGTCGTAGTCACCTTTTTCAAGCCGAAGGCCAGAGGTTCGAAGGTGAAGGGTTGTTCCAGTGCCAGCAATGCGCTGTTCTGCGGCCGGCTCATCGCGATCAGGTTGTAGGGCGCGTCATGCACAAAGGCGTCGACCTGCCCCTCTACGACCTGCCGCACCCCCTCTTCCGGGGTCGTCACACTGCTGAGTCGCGCTGCCCCGAGAAAGCGGCGTGCGGCGGCCTGGCCCGTGGTGCCCTCAATGGCGACGACCCGATAACCATTTTGGTTCAAGTCTTCAATGCTGGAAACCGCACCCGCCAGGCGAGGGTGCAGCAGCACGGTCTGGCCCACCACGATAAACGAGTCGCTGAAATTAAGTTTGAGATTGCGCTCCTGAGTGACCGTCATGCCGCTGCCAATCAGATCAAACTTTTTCGCCATCAGCCCCGGCACCAGCTCCTTATAGGGCACCGCTACCAGCTCAAGCTGAACGCCCAGCGCGCGGCTCATGGCATGGAGCAAGTCGATTTTCAAAGCCGATGATGCGCCCCTGCCTATCAAGCAATTTCAAATGGCACGTAATTGGGGGTCGTGCCGACTTTCAGCACACCACGGCGAACAGCATCGTCCAGCGCACCCGCCTTCAGCAGCCCCGTGTGTACCAATAGGAAACAGCTAATCAGCAATGCCGCACAGTACTTCTTGATCATGAATGCCCCCGTGGCGAGTCAAATTTTGGGGGGCGATGCTAACCCAGCCACAGGCACGGCAATACGCCTCGAACAAAGGTCTTTTGTTTCGAAATAACAAGGAGTTAGCGATACAAGGAAGGGACCGTAAACGCTGTAGGACCAGCGTCTGGAACACCCCCGAGGCGAGCCCTCGGGGGCGTCTGAATCAGGCCGGTTGAGCCTGGGCCGACTGCGGTTGCAGCGGCAGCAACGGCGCATGCGGATCAGCCTTGATCGATGCACGCCAGGCATCAAGCCACTCGGGCCGTGGCCTTCGCTCCAGACCTGCTATGCAGGCGTGCCAGAGCCACCGGGTCGCTGAGCAAGGCCAGGCGTTCGCTGTTGTTGAGGCCGGCCGGGCCGACTTTCAACGCGTGGCGAACACGCTCCATGCGCAGGTATTCGATCGGCTCGGCCTCACGGTGCCGAGAAGTCGCCAAGGCGCAGGCCAGGGCGTTCTGCTGCGGGTCGACCACCGAACGCACAAACCCGTCATTGAGGGCGTGCCAGCGGTTTTCATGGGTGTATTGCTCGGTCGACAGCAACGCTTGCGGCGGATTGTATTCCTCAGGGATCAGGAACAGGCTCTCGTCGCGGGACTTGAGACCCAGCTTGACCCGGCTGGAAATCACCGACACCCGGGATCGACAGCATCAGCGAGCCGACAATCGGGATCAGCCACCACAGGAAGCTTGGGTTCAACCACACCACCAGCAGGGCCCACAGGAAGCCCAGCAGGGTTTGCGGCCCGTGGCGCTTGACCGCTTCGCTCCATGGCGTGGAGTCGTCGTCACGCTGCGGCGAGTTCCAGGTGGCGGCCCAGCCGAGGAACGCGGCAAGCACGAAACGGGTGTGGAAAATCATCCGCACCGGCGCCAGCAGCATGGAGAACAGCATCTCCAGCAGCATCGACAAGGTCACCTTGAACTTGCCGCCGAACTCTTTCGCGCCCTTGGCCCAGATCAGGATGATGCTCAGCAGTTTTGGCAGGAACAGCAGCACGATGGTGGTGGAAACAGCGCCACCGCCTTTCCGGATGCCATTGTGGCCACAGGCGGGTAACAACTGGCGAGGAGCCATGAAGTACTGCGGTTCCATCAGGGTATTCACCGCCAGCAACGCGGTGGAAACACCAGGAAGAAGAACCATAACGGCGCCGACAGGTAGGACATCACGCCGGTCAGGAACACCGCACGGTGCACCGGGTGCATGCCTTTAACCAGGAACAGGCGGAAGTTCATCAGGTTACCGTGGCACCAGCGACGGTCACGCTTGAGTTCGTCCAGCAGGTTCGGCGGCAGTTCTTCGTAGCTGCCCGGCAGGTCGTAGGCAATCCACACGCCCCAGCCGGCACGGCGCATCAGCGCAGCTTCAACGAAGTCGTGGGAGAGGATCGCACCGGCAAACGCGCCTTTACCGGGCAACGGCGCCAGGGCGCAGTGCTCGATAAACGGCTTCATGCGGATGATCGCGTTGTGACCCCAGTAGTGGGATTCACCCAGCTGCCAGAAGTGCAGGCCGGCGGTAAACAGCGGGCCGTACACGCGGGTGGCGAACTGCTGCATGCGCGCATACAGGGTGGTCCATGCCCGACGCCCGTGGCGCGGTCTGGATGATCCCCGCATCCGGCGTGGCTTCCATCAGGCGAACCAGCCCGGTGAGGCATTCGCCGCTCATCACGCTGTCAGCATCCAGGATCACCATATAGCTGTACTCACCGCCCCAGCGACGGCAGAAGTCGTCGATGTTGCCGCTCTTGCGTTTGACGCGGCGGCGACGGCGGCGATAGAAGATCTTGCCGAAGCCACCGGCCTCGCGGCACACGTCGAGCCAGGCTTGCTGCTCGGCGATGCAGATGTCGGCCTCGTTACTGTCACTGAGCACGAAGAAATCGAAGCGATCCAGGTCGCCGGTGGCGGCCACCGATTCGAACGTCGCACGCAAACCCGCGAATACACGCGGTACGTCTTCGTTGCAGATCGGCATCACCAGCGCGGTGCGCGCATCCTTCGGAATCGGCTCGTCGCCGGCACTTTTACCGGAGATGCGGTATTTATCGTGACCGGTCAGCGCTCGAGGAAGCCCATCAGCGCGGTCCAGAAACCTGCCGACACCCAGCAGAACAGAATCCCGAACATGATCAGGATGCTGGTTTGCAGGGCGTAAGGCAGTACCTGGGTTGCCGTTTGCAGCAGGGTCTGGTTGCGGATTTCGTCGAAGTCGACCAGCGACCAGCCCTGGTACGGCATGATGCCTTTCATGTACCAGCCAGCCACGATGGTCTGGCCGAGCATCAGCACCACAGGATATACGACGGATCGAACCCACGGTACGCCAGCGCGCAGCCGGCAACACCCGCTCGTCTTTCGGTGGCTTGGGCGGATTGGTGCGACCGGTGATCCGCCGCCAGCCACGTACCAGGATATTGGTGCGCCAAGGCTCGGGCACCCTTTGGTCCGGCGGATCGGCGGCGTGGCCTTGAGGCATACGCGACCGCTGGCGTCGAGCGCCAGCATTTCGGCGTCTTGCAGCTCTTCGGCAGTGCTGAGGGTCAACCGACGGCCGACCGAGCCTGGGCGGGTCGGTCGGTGCGTCGAAGGTTTTTGACGACAGACCTCATGCAACTCGCTGAAACGAGCGGCAGCCCGCCAGCTCGGCGCGCTGCTCGGCCGTCATGGGCAGATGCGCCAGGTACTCGGACAGAGTCTCGGGCGTGACTTGGGAATTACTCATCCAGGCAACTGATAGCTCCAGGTTTCGGTCAGGACTTGCTCGGTCTTTGATCGGCTCCGGTGTGGCTGGGGCAGCTTCTGGCTGCTGGGCTTGCTTGTCTTTCGCGTCTTTCTTGGCCTGTTTCTCGTGCTGCTTGGCCAGGACTTTGTCGGCCTTCAACACATGGTTGGAAACCGGCTCAGGCTCTGGCTGCACGATATCCTGCACCAGTGCCGCACGCATTTCGGTCGGCTTGCCCGCGTCCTTGATCTTCATGCGCAGGGTCAGGCGCCAGCCTTTGGTGTGCTCGTTTAGCGCACGCGTTTTCAACCAGCTCGGCGTTGTCACTGACGCTCACCTGGCTGCGCACCGGGGCGTCCGCAGCAGTTTCTTCAGGGACGGGCCCTCGAAGTCCACCAGGTAGGCCACGCTGCCATCGGGCTGACGGATCAGGTTGGATTGCTTCACGTCCCCAGTGGAACGCAGGGTCTGCTTGACCCAGGCGCTCTCCGGCGAATGGAAGGCAGCGTCGTCCAGGTCCAGTGCAGGCGGTAGGACACGTCCACGGCTTGCCGACTTCCGGCAGTTCGGCCGGGCTCCAGAACGCCACGATGTTGTCATTGGTTTCATCGGCCGTCGGGATCTCTACCAGATCGACGGTGCCCTTGCCCCAATCGCCCTCAGGCTCGATCCAGGCGCTTGGGCGCTTGTCGTAGTTGTCGTCCAGGTCTTCGTAGTGGCTGAAGTTGCGGCCACGTTGCAGCAGGCCGAACCCACGCGGGTTTTCGACGCTGAAGTTGCTGACCGACAGGTGTTTAGGGTTGTTCAACGGGCGCCAGATCCACTCACCGTTGCCGGCATGGATCGACAGGCCGCTGGAGTCGTGCAGCTCGCGACGGTAGTTGAGGACCTTGGACGTGGTTGGCGCCGAACAGGAACATCGAGGTCAACGGGGCCACGCCCAGCTTGCTGACCTTGTCGCGCAGGTACATCTGCGATTTCACATCGACTACGGTGTCGGTGCCAGGGCGCAGGATCAGGCGATAGGCGCCAGTGGCGCGCGGGGAATCCAGCAGGGCGAAGATCACCAGGTGCTTGTCACCCGGTTTTGGACGTTCGATCCAGAACTCGGTGAAACGCGGGAACTCTTCGCCGGACGGCAGTGCGGTATCAATGGCCATCCCACGGGCAGACAGCCATACACCTGGTCCTTGCCCACGACGCGGAAATAGCTGGCGCCGAGCATGGTCATGATTTCGTCTTGCTTGTCGGCCTTGTTGATCGGGAAAAGCACACGGAAACCGGCATAACCCAGCTGCTCAGTGGCCTTGGGATCGAACTTCACGTCGCCGAAATCGAAACGCGTCGGGTCGTACTTGATTTCATGCACGCTGTCGGCAGTGACTTCGTTGATTTTCACCGGCGTGTCGAAATGCATTGCCCTGGTGATAGAAGGACAGCTTGAACGGGGTGTTCTGATCGGCCCACTCGGCTTTTTCATTGCGGAAACGAATCTTCTGGTAGTCAGCGAATTTCATTTCGCGGAATTCGTTCGGCAGATTGCTGCGCGGAGCTTCGTATTTCTGCCCGGCCAGCTCTTTTGCCTTGGCCGACACATCATCAGACTGAATGCCCACAGTTGACCCGCGCCGAACAGGCAAAACAGGGCAGAGCCCGTCACCAGTGCGTTTCGTAACCGTTTGGCAGACAATTTTGGTGCATTACAGGGACTAACAATCACGAGCAACCCTCGCCGAAAACAGATCAAAAAACCAACGGCCAGCTATCTATATGCCAGGTTGGCGAGCAATGTTCCGACTCCCCTAGGCCCAAATGATTCCCCAAAGGCTATCGGACAACTCTACCTAAGTCAAAAAAGGACCAAACAACACTGATCCCCGTAGCGCGCGATTATCTAGTAGCCCGCGAGACAACGCATCAGGGACAGTGAAGTATTTATAGCGAAAACCTGCGTTTTTTCAGCATTAAAGTCGTTTTTAATACATTCATGTCTGTAAGAGGAAGGTCACAGGGCCATCATTGACCAAATGCACCTGCATATCGGCGCCAAAACGCCCTGAAGCCACCTTGCCATGCAATTGTTGCGCTTGTAACCACAAGTGCTCAAAAAGCGCCGCGCCCAGGGCCGGCGGCGCCGCTGTGGAGAAGCTGGCCGCACCCGCTTTTTGTGTCCGCCGCCAGCGTGAACTGCGACACCAGCAGCAAACCGCCGCCGATATCCTTGACGACAGGTTCATCTTGCCCTCGTCGTCGCTGAACACCATAGTTAAGCACTTGTGCAACAGTTTGTCGGCGCTCTCGGGCGTATCTGAAGGTTCGACGGCGACCACACCAGCAAACCCTGGTCAATCGCGCCCACGACCTCCCCGGCAACTTCGACGCGGGCGCCACGCACCCGCTGCAACAGGCCCTTCATGCTTCTTCAGGGGGCAGATCAAGCAGGCGCCGTGCCCATTTCGCCAGTCGCACGCACCAAAGCGTCGGTGAACCCGGCTCGGAGGCAGCATGCCCGGCCTCGCGAATCACCTGTAGCTCGCTGTTGGGCCAGGCCTGATGCAGCTCCCAGGCGTTATCCAGCGGGCAGATCATATCGTAGCGACCGTGGATGATGACGCCGGGCAGATGGGCGATCTTGTGCATATCGCGAATCAGCTGGTTGGGTTCCAGGAAGGAGTTGTTGGTGAAGTAATGGCATTCGATGCGGGCAATGGACAAGGCGCGCTGCGGCTCGGAGAAGCGCTCGACATGCTGCGGGCTCGGGCACAGGCCCAGCATGCGCCCTTCCCAACCAGACCAGGCCTTGGCTGCGTGCATCTGGGCGATCTGGTCGTTGCCGGTCAGGCGCTTGTGGTAGGCGGCGATCATGTCGTGGCGCTCTTCCACCGGGATCGGCGCCAGGTAGTCCTGCCAGTAATCCGGGAACAGGCGGCTCGCACCCTCCTGGTAGAACCAATGGATGTCCTGCGGGCGCGCGAGGAAGATGCCGCGCACGATAAGGCCAAGCACGCGCTCGGGATGGGTTTGCGCGTAGGCCAGGGCCAGGGTCGAGCCCCAGGAACCGCCGAACAGTACCCATTTGTCGATGCCCAGGTGCTCGCGGATGCGCTCAAGGTCGGCTACCAGATCCCAGGTGGTGTTGTTTTCGAGGTTGGCGCGCGGGGTCGAGCGACCGCAGCCACGCTGGTCGAAGGTCACAATATGGTACAGGTTCGGGTCGAAATAGCAGCGGCTCTGGGCGTCGCAACCGGCACCTGGGCCACCGTGGATGAACACGACAGGCAAGCCTTCGGGGAGCCACTTTCATCGACATACAGGGTGTGGTGTCATCGACAGCCAGATCATGCCGGGCGTAGGGTTTGATCTGCGGGTACCAAGTCTGCATTGCGCGCTCCGTAGGGTGTCGGGTTCATCCCTGGGGGGACGTCTATTATTTTGCCGTCAGGCATCATAAACCCGAATTGTGCAATGAGCATGTCCTTGAGCACTTAGACCTGTGTCAGCAGTTCGCTCCGCAGATAATCCTACAGTCGACCCCTCCAGCCCCTCCGACATTTGGACTGTGTGAATGCAGTCAAAATGTGGGAGGGGGCTTGCTCCCGATAGCTATTTGAGCCATACCCTGAATCATCGGTACCGGCTTTGGCCCCCAAGACAAAAACCCTTGCAGCAGTTGCTTCAACACCACCTGGGTCGGTTCAGCCAGGTCGGGACGATAGCGAAACGGCTCAAACTCCTCCATATACGCGCTCTGGCACAACTCCAGTTGCACGGCATGGACATCCTGCGCCGGGTCGCCGTAGTGCCGGGTGATGTGGCCGCCCTTGAAACGCCCGTTCAGCACATGGGTGTACTGGGGATGCGCGGCGCAGATGGCTTCGAGCTGGCTGGCCAGTTCCGGATCGCATGCGGCGCCGTTGAAGGTACCGAGGTTGAAGTCCGGCAACTTGCCGTCGAACAGGTGCGCGATTACCGAGCGGATCGAGTGCGCATCGAACAGCAGCGCGTAGCCAAACTCGGCCTTCAGGCGCGCCAGTTCTTCTTGCAGCTGGCGGTGATAAGGGCCCCAGATCTTCTGCAGGTAGGTCGCACGCTCTTCCTCGGAGGGCGTCTGCCCTTCACGAAACAGCGGCACGCCATCGAACAGCGTCTGCGGGTACAGGCCGGGGTGGCGCCTGCATAAAGCGGCTTGTTATCCGAGGGCCGGTTCAAGTCGATGACAAACCGCGAGTACTCCGCGGCCAGGGTGCTGGCGCCTAGTTCTTCGGCAAAGTCGTACAGTAAGGGGATATGCCAGTCGGTGTCCGGCAGGCTTTGCGCCTCGGGGATCAACCCGGCCTCGACCGCAGGCGTCAGGCGCAGGCCGGCGTGGGGCATGCTGATCAGCAGCGGTACGCGGCCTTGTTTGAATGTCAGGACCTTATCCACAACGCTTCTCCTTAAACTGTGACATCGGCGCCATGGCGCACGACGCGTTTATCCAGCTCGCCGCCCAGCCAGTAGGCCAGGTCGGCGGGACGATCGATCTGCCAGGCGACAAAATCTGCAACTTTGCCCACTTCCAGGGAACCATGGGTGTCGCCCATGCCCAACGCGGTAGCCGCATGTTGCGTGGCGCCGGCCAGGGCTTCTTCCGGGGTCATGCGGAACAGGGTGCAGGCCATGTTCAGCATCAGGCGCACCGACAAACGCCGGCGAGGTGCCAGGGTTGAGGTCGCTGGCAATGGCGATCTTCACCCCGTGCTTGCGCAGGCCTCCATCGGCGGCAACTGGGTTTCACGCAGGAAGTAGAAAGCCCCCGGTAGCAAGACGGCGACGGTGCCGGCAGCGGCCATGGCGATGGCGTCATCTTCGGTCATGAACTCCAGGTGGTCCGCCGACAGCGCGTGGTAACGCGCCGCCAGGCTCGAACCGTCAGGGACGAGAGTTGCTCGGCGTGCAGCTTCACCGGCAGGCCGAGTTGCTGGGCTACTTTAAATACGCGCTCAACCTGCTCGGGGGGAAAACGCCAGGTATTCGCAGAAGGCATCCACCGCATCCACCAACCCTTCTGCAGCCAGGGCCGGCAGCATCTCGGTGCAGATGTGCTCGATGTAGGCGTCGGCGCGATCCTTGTACTCCGGCGGCAACGCGGGGCGCCAGGCACGTGGCGCGCACACTGACTGGCAGCGGTCACCCAGACGCCGGGCCACGCGCAGCATCTTGCGTTCGTTGGCCAGGTCCAGGCCGTAGCCGGATTTGATCTCCACCGTGGTCACGCCATCACGCAGCAAACTGCGCAGGCGCTTTTCAGCGCTGGCAAACAGTTCATCTTCCGTGGCAGCGCGAGTGGCACGCACGGTGCTGGCGATACCGCCGCCCTTGGCCGCGATGTCGGCGTAGCTGACGCCCTCAAGGCGCTGCTCGAATTCGCCGCTGCGATTGCCGCCGAAACACCGTGTGGGTGTGGCAGTCGATCAGCCCGGGGGTGACCCACGCGCCTTGCAGGTCATGCACCTGGGCGTAATCCACCGTGGGTGCCTGGCTGCGGGGGCCGACCCACTCGATGAGCGAGCCGACAGTCACCATGGCGGCGTCCTCGATGATCGAGTATTTGCCCTGGGCCTGGTTGCGACGTGGCAGTGGTGCCAAAGGGTTTTCATCAACGCCTCCCTAAGTTATCGATGAGACAAGGCCGGGTCGTAGTGGACCCTGGCCGTTTGCCCGGCGGCGGGCTTGACCCACAGCAAGTAAGCGAGGATCAGCAGCACGATCCACACGGCGCCGACCATCAAGGCCGCCTGGGTGCCGGGAAGTAACCGAGCACGCCAAACACAAACAGCATGAACACAATGGCCGCTGCCGGCGCATAGGGCCAGAACGGTACCGGGAATTTCAGCTCGGCGACCTGTTCCTTGGTCATGGAGCGACGCATGGCGACCTGGGTGAACAAAATCATCAGCCACACCCACACGGTGGCGAAGGTGGCAATCGACGCGATCAGCAGGAACACGTTTTCCGGGATCAGGTAGTTGAGCACCACACCGCCGAGCAACGCGGCGCCCATCACCACTACAGTCATCCACGGCACGCCCTGCCTGGACAACTGCGCAAAACCCTTGGGCGCCTGCCCTTGCTGGGCCAGGCCGTACATCATGCGGCCAGCGCCGAAGATGTCGCTGTTGATCGCCGACACGGCCGCCGAGATCACCACAATATTGAGGATGGTCGCTGCCGAGCCGATTCCCAGGTTGCTGAAGATCTGCACGAACGGGCTGCCCTGGCTGCCGATCTGCGGCCATGGGTAGATCGCCACAGCACGAACAGGGTCAGCACGTAGAACAACAGGATGCGCAGCGGCACCGCGTTGATCGCCTTGGGGATAACCCGCTGCGGGTCCTTGGCTTCGCCGGCTGTGATGCCGATGATTTCGATCCCGCCAAAGGCAAACATCACTACCGCAAACGAGGCAATCAGCCCGCCGATACCGTTGGGCATGAAGCCGCCGTGGGCCCACAGGTTGCTCAAGCCACTGGCCTGGGTTTCACCCGCCGAGTGAATGCCGAACAGCATGATGCCGAACCCGCCGAGGATCATCGCCACGATAGCGCCGACCTTGAGCAGTGACAGCCAAACTCCATCTCGCCAAAAACCTTGACGTTGCACAGGTTCAGGCCGCCGATCAAAAAACGATGCCCAGCACCCAGACCCAACGGGCGACCTCAGGAAACCAGAAGCCCATGTAGATGCCGAAGGCGGTGACGTCGGCCAGGCAGACGATGATCATTTCAAATGCATAGGTCCAACCGAGGATAAACCCGGCCATGGGGCCCAGGTAGGTGCTGGCGTACTGGCCGAAGGAGCCGGATACCGGATTGTGCACAGCCATTTCACCGAGGGCGCGCATCACCATGAACACCGCGGCGCCGCCGATCAGGTAGGCCAGCAGCACGGCAGGGCCGGCCATCTGGATGGCCGAGGCGGAGCCATAGAACAGCCCGGTGCCGATCGCGGAACCGAGTGCCATGAAGCGAATATGTCGGGCGTTGAGCCCGCGTTTCAAACCCTTTTCTTGTTGGTGCATTTCTCTTCCCTATTATTCTTATCCCGAGAAAATCTGAATCTGGCGAAAATCAATGTGGGAGCTGGCTTGCCTGCGATGGCGGACTTCCAGCCAGCCCATCTGGCGCAGATACACCGCTATCGCAGGCAAGCCAGCTCCCACATTGGGTACCGGTGAGCTTAAAGGCTTGGCAGCAACTTGGCCGGCACCAGCTCATTCAGGCAACGGGTGGCAAGCAGTTCGCTGGCGGCATTGATGTCCGGGGCAAAGAAGCGGTCTTTGTCGTAGAACGCTACTTTGTCGCGCAGGATGCTCCGGGCTTTTTCAAGCGCAGGCGAGGTTTTCAAGCCGTCGCGCAGGTCCAGGCCCTGGCAGGCTGCAAGCCATTCCACCGCGAGAATGCCACGGGTGTTCTCGGCCATTTCCCACAGGCGCTTGCCCGCGGCCGGGGCCATGGAGACGTGGTCTTCCTGGTTCGCCGAGGTCGGCAGGCTGTCGACGCTATGGGGATGGGCCAGTGCCTTGTTCTCGCTGGCGAGCGCAGCGGCAGTGACCTGGGCGATCATGAAACCGGAGTTCACCCCACCATTGCCTACCAGGAACGGCGGCAGTTGCGACATGTGCTTGTCCATCATCAGCGAGATGCGCCGCTCACTCAGGGAGCCTATTTCGGCGATGGCCAAAGCCATATTGTCAGCGGCCATGGCCACCGGTTCGGCGTGGAAGTTGCCGCCGGACAGCACGTCGCCCTGTTCGGCGAACACCAGCGGGTTATCGGATACCGCGTTGGCTTCGACCACCAGCACTTCGGCGGCCTGGCGGAACTGAGTCAGGCAGGCGCCCATGACCTGTGGCTGGCAACGCAGGGAGTACGGATCTTGCACCTTGTCGCAGTTCTGGTGCGACTGCGACACCTGGCTGCTTTCGCCCAGCAGGTCACGATAGGCCGCAGCCGCATCGATCTGCCCACGCTGGCCACGCGCCGCATGATACGCGCATCGAACGGCGAGCGCGAACCCAGTACGGCCTCCACGGTGAGGCCGCCGCAGGTGAGCGCGCCGGCAAACAGGTCTTCACCTTCGAACAGGCCGCG